>RJWM01023364.1:0-32243 GCA_004363535.1 Dasyprocta punctata
TGTTTCTTAAAGATTCCCCGGCTGTCTAGAGGCTGTGTTGCCCTGACCCTCCTTTGCCCACCATGCTGGCTTCATCTTTGGTTTCTCAGCGCCACCTACACTCAGCCCAGTTGCTGCAGGTCACACACAGGTCAACCCCAGGCACTCGGACACCTCCGGGGCTCTGTGCTGCTCTCTGCCTTCCTGTCCCCTGGTGAACATTACAGGTCCTGCCCGATGTCATCTCCCTAGTGACTTCTTCCCCTCTAACGGGACAAGTGGCTTGTTCCTCAGCACCCCTGCTCCTGCTGGATCCCCTGACCTAGACACGATGCTTGCTCTTGCTGGTCATATGTGAGCTACTGGACTAACTTGTGGCAGCCACAGATGCCTGTGTGGCAGACAGATGGAGGCCTCTTTGGAGACACAGATGATGATCGGTTGCATCTTGGTCCCCTGTACCCAGTACTCTGCCTTGCTTGGAACAGACACTCAGGAAACAGTGTTGTTGCCCTATGCCTATTTCTTCAGCAGTTGCTGTGAGCAGCCAGCAATCCACCCTCAAGGCTCCTCGTATGGAGCCAACAAGGTGGGAATTACTGTGCCTGACTTGGCAGATGCAGAAATTGAGGCTCAGAGAGGTGAAGCCATTTACTCAAGATCACTCAGCAAGGGACAGTTACGGAACTGCAAGGAGTGCTTGTAATGCCATAGACAAGGGAATTAGGATATGGCTTCCCTCCTAGACCAGACTGACATCAAGAATCCCAGAGCCATGGCCCTCGGGTCTGACCCTGGACCCCCATGTGGAGATCCCCCTCAGTGGGACTACAGAAGACTCCTTTACAGTAAGAGGAAGCCTGTCTGCGCCAGTTCTGGAAAACTTTCCTGGCTGGGCTGGAGTAGGGGACGCGACTCTCTGGGCAGTCAGACTGGTGTGCACCCCTCCTGACAACCCTATCTGGGGACACACCCCGTTTCAGAACCTCCCTAGTAGCATAGACCTCACAGTTGGGCCACACACCTCGAAGACCAGCCAGGAGCAGATCCTTTGGTGAACAGTTGCCCTGGTTACGCCTTCAGCACTGGACCCTCCGGAAACGCTCCCGGCAGCCTCGTACGTAGCCCCTTGGTTTCCCCGGGCTCAGAGAAGTATTGCGGGCTTCCAGGTATTCTGTCTTCACGAAAATTCCAGCCAGTCTTTCCCTCGCTGCCTTCCATCTCTCCTTGATGCTGAATCCCATTTTCCAGACGGAGAAACTGAGACAGGCAAGCGAGCACGGCTGACACATCATTGCCTAGGCGGCCGGCGATCAACCTGTACAGTTTCCCGAATCTCCATCTCCGTGACCCATTTTAGTTTGAACGGCACGTGCTGTTCTTTTCTTGAAAACCGTAGCCCAATGCAAACAGTTCATTTTTTTTTTTTTTTTAACGCGTCCCCAGCCCTTTACCCTCAGCCTCCTGCGGGACATTCACATTTTACAGATCTAGGCTGCACCTCCAAACTGGCGCCACTGGAAGGGTTAAAGGGGACCAGCTTCCGAGCCCCGAAAGGGTTAAAAATATAAACGCATTTCTCTCTCCCCCCTCTGTTTGGCTCCAAACGGGCAGCCACGGGACTAGGAGAGCGCGGGAGCCCCTCTGGGGATGACTTCTTAAAATTTTACAACTTTGAATCCCGACCCCCCAAAAAGTAGTCCAGTTGGAAAGTTCTTGCAACCTTTTTTTCTTTCATTTATTTATATTTTTCCCGCTCTCTCTCGATTTTTCTGCGCGGGTTGGGTTATAAACCTCGCCCTCCGCTTTGGGGCTGCAGGAGCCGAGTCCCCCCTGGGCGCAGGGCGGGGGCGAGAGGGCCCCGCGCGCGCTCCCCGGGGCCGGACTGGGACGCGGCTGCGGAGTCCCGGCTCCGGCCCCTGAATTGGGGGGTCCGCGTCTGCCCCAAACGCCGCTTTCTTCCGTTTTCCATGTCATTTCCTGTACTAATAAGATGGTGGTCAAAGCAGGGGAGGAGAGCCGCAGCGAGTCGCCGCCGCCGCCGCGCCGAGGCTGGCGCTGAAACTTTGCCCGCCCGGGGCCCCGCGCGCCGCAGCGCGGCCGCCCCCATCGCGGGGCGCTCGCCGGGCCCCGCCGCCGCCGCGCCGCCCGCCGGCCCCGCCCGCCCCCCGCCCGCCCGGGCCCGCGGCTGCCGCAGCGTCCCCGGGAAGGTGAGTCAGCCCGGTAGCCACCGTGGCCATTGAACATGGCTTCGAGAGCGCTCGGCACTTTGCCAAGCGCGCGCAGGGCGCGCGGGCGGCCGCGGGGGACGGGGGTCTGCGGCCGCGGGGTGCAGACGGGCGGGCGGCTGTGGGGGTCCCCGGGGGCGCGGGCACAAGGCGGCCCCGAGGTGGGTTAACCCTCGGCAGGTAGCTGCCGCCTTCTCCGCGGGACTCAGGCGCCCTCCGCCTCCTTCCTCCCCGCTCTCTGGCGCGCGCGCTCGCCTTGTTACAATGTAGCCTTTTTCTCTCCGCGCTGGTCCCGCCCGCTGACGGATGGGGCCGCCGGCCAATGGGAGAGGCCTCCCGCGCCGGGCATGCGGAGTGCGCACGCGGTGACACGGGAGGGCGGGGCGCTAGGGCGCTAGCCGTGGCCGCTGGCCTAGTTCTTGGGGGTACTGTCACCTCCACGATCGCGGGCTACTAAGGGGGGATCAGAGAGGGGGGACGTTCTGTAAGCTGGCCCTTAGGGGCCCGCTAAACGTGGCCGAGCCGCAGAGTGCTTCTTTATTTAAAATTCTCAGTTGTCACCGGTGCGGACTCTTTGGAAAAGCTCCTAATGTAGCCTCCAGCCCCCACTGGCTGTCCCCGAGGTACTTTCAGATGCAGAAACTGCAGAAACTTGGTGGCCAATGACCTTCCTCCGTCAAGGCCAGCATGCCCTCGGCGAATCGCTGCAAAGAGATAGATGTCTTGTGGGCGATGCGGGTGAAAAGTTGCTGGTGTGTTGAGCCAGTTTTGGGGGTGGGGGGCTCAGACTTTCTCCCGAATGGGCTGGGACTTAGGGGACAGAAGTGTTAAACCTCTCTTTTTTCTTAACTGTGTGCTTCGTGTGGAGAAGAGCTGTGGTGTATAATTTAGAGTGGCTCAAGGGAAACACGCCCAGCTCTTTGTGCGTGGGGACAGAAGGCTGTAAAGCAAGATTACTCTGGATGCCTGGAAACCCTATAAACTTTGAGGGTTTTGTCTGTGCTGAAGCAAAAGAATTTTCCATAGAGGGAGTGGGATGCCTGTGACAGCCAGGCTGGTCTTTGCCCACAGGTCATCTCCAGAGTGAGGAGAGGGTACTCTCCTAGGGTGGGTTGGGGATTTGGGTTCCATGGGTCAGAAGGGCAGACCATGGACACCTTCCCAGGGGAGTGGGCATGGTCTCTGGAAGGTGGGCATGCAGTCTTCTCTTGGGCACTCATCTACGAACCTCCTCTTCTGGGCACACAGCCCAGAGCCCTTGCTTTATTTAGTTTAATGGAAATGGCTTCTGCCTTGGGATTTTTTTCTTCCTCCTCCTCCTAACAACTGTGTAACCTTGAACTTTGCTGGGTTACTTTTGACCTTTCTGAATCTAGTTGTTGCCTAAAGTGGGATCAACAAAGCCTGTCTGGAGAGAGTTGTTCTTTGACTCTGGACTGGGATATCCTGTGACTATCAAAACTCTGGCCCATCCAGACCCTACCTGATGGGGGTCCCCAAGGAGCTGCTGGTGGCAAGGTCTTTCCTTTCCCCAGTGACATCCTCAAAGACAAGATGCCTTGTGTGTGATGTCGACCTGAGTTACTTGCCCCTGGGGTTGTCATGTGTGGTAGCCATGGTCTCTGTGGTGTCTGGAGTGGCTTAAATTCTCCTTGATGAGGAAGATTCTGGACTTACTATGTGTCGTTTCCCTGTCTGGGTGTTGGCAAGTGCGAAGATGGAGAATCGGGAATCATACATGTTTCTTCAGCTGCCCTCTGGGCTGTCTCATAGCCAGGACAAACTCAAAGGGTCCCATGCTGTCCCCCTCCCTGGCCTCCTCCAGGCCTCTGATCTTGACGAGGACGCGGGTGGGGCTCACGGTCCTTCACCGAAGCCCTGGCGTCTGTGTCTCCCTCACACCTCCCTGGTATCTAAGTCAGGCTGCAGTCCGTCCCCAGGACCACAGCAAGAGCTGCAGAGGCCACCTGCAGCCTCCCCACCATGCCAGGCTCAGCATTGCCCTCGGGGAGTGGTCCAAGGAGGGCCACAGCAGGCTTCCATGTCCCTGCTTAAACCAGGCAGGCGGCTTCCTGGTGCACTTGGGATAAAGAAGCAGACTGTTATGGTGACCTGGAAGCCTCTGGATGACATGGCCCTACCCTTTCCTTGGCTTTATCTGCCCTTGGGATGTCTCCACCACTGTGCGCCCCGCCCACACCTGGCCCAGTTGCCATCTGAATGAATTAAGGTTAGCAAAGGGCAAGGGAGCTGGATACAGTGTCTGGTGGTCCTTGATGCTCTTTTCTAGTCAGTTATGCATACACTGCAGGGTTGAATTGAAGGCCCTTTAAGTTTGGGTGGGGCTGTGTGACTGGGTGAGTGAGTCGTAAACTAGGGTGATATGGGTGTGTTTTTCCCCTGGGTCTGCTGACTGCTTCTGCCATCTGGGTCCTTGTCTCATTCCATGGGCTGAGTCCCTTGATGGTCCAGGATGACCCTATAAGCATTCGTGAGAACCAAGCCTTTATTGTTGGAAACATTCAGGGATGTTTGTTACTGCAGCATAACCTGTCCTGTCCTGACTGCTGCAGAGAAGACCACAACTTGGGAAAAAGTCAGCAAGACCTCTTCCATGTACAAATGTGAGCCTCTGGATACAGAGATAGAGCGAAGTGATAAAGTGCTCACCTAGCATACACGAGGTCCTGGCTTTCATCCTTCAGGGACTCGCTGCTGCTAGGAGAAAGAAATCCTTCTGCTGCCCACTGGTCCCGCTCTCTGTTGCCCTGGTCAACTCCCTGAGGCACTTTCCTCATGCTGTCCTCTCTGCTCCTCTCCTGGTAAGACTCCTCACCTTTCATCTTTCTGCTTCTCATCCCCTGTTCAGGGAAGCTCCCTGTGATTGTGTGGAACCCCCCTGTTTCAGCCTCTCCTGGTGTCTTGTGGCTGCTCATCTCTGTACCACTTGCTATTTACTGGTGTGACGAGATGGCTGCAGACTGTGAGCCCTGAGCATGCTAGCTTGGGTCACTATGTGGCGGGGCCAAGGACAGGGCGAGGGATGGCACTTCCCTGAGCTGTAGTGGGTGGTGCAGCTGGAGGGAGGTGTCAGACAAAGCAGGTGACAAACTCCCTGTCCTGACCAGTGTCATCCTCTGGGGGACCACGTGTCAGGGATGCATGAGTGGAAATGCCAGGAGAGCCAGAGGATGAGATTGAATGGACCCTTGGGGGTCTCTGTGGATGTGCTGTGTATGATTCAGTGAAGGGGCTCCAGGGGAGAAGATTCAGATAGTGAAGATGGTGATGGCGATGGCACCTCGTGTTTTTGAGGGGTTACATGTGTCAGATATAGAAGTAAGCCTGTCCTATGCTGTATTGCTCATTATCCGATGCTGCAGTGAAGTACCCAAGGCTGGGTTCTTCACAAAGAAAAGAGGTTTATCTCACTCACCATTTTGGAGTTGGAAAGTCCAAACAGCGTGACACCAGCTCTGGTGGGGACGTTCACATCGTGGCAGGTGGCACCGTGGCAGGAGCATGTCAGGAAGCAGGAAGCAGGCAGGGAGCCCGGCAGGAAGAGGTGCCATGGCTAGACAGGAAGCCAGAGCACGTGGAGGGCTGGGATTGCGCTTCTGTAGCAACTTTCTCGAGAGAACCAATCAGGCTCCGGGGAGAACCACGTCAGTCCTTCCCAGGGCAGCGCCCCTGCAGGCCCTGACCCTTCCAGTCCACCTACCTCTACAGGAGGGGCCAGATTTCCTGCATGAACTGTTTGGGGGACACTCATACCACAGCCATAGCTCACACCCTCTGCGAGAAACAGCTCCACAAGGCACAGATGGGAAACTGAGGTTCCAAGAGGTGAGGTAAGGAATCCAGGGCTCATGGTTTGATCAGGATTGAGAACCCTGGGAGTGTGGTGCCAGCTCCTTTAGGTGCCATCTTGGAGTGAGGGCAGAGGACCCAGCACCACCAGGGACCCCCTCTGGGACCAACATGTAGCACCATAAGGCAACAAGTGACACCCCGCTTATGCTGGGATCAGGGTATGGGGGCTTCTGAGCACTGGGTGCCAGGCTGGCCCAAAGCTCCTAGTGCATCTCCGCCGCCCTGGAGCCTGAGCGTCCTTGGAGGCCCCAGAGCCCCGTGTTCTCAGAGTGGGGCCCGGGAGGGGTTTCCCGGCAGTGGGCCCAGGGACCGTGCCGGAAAAACAAGCCATGCAGAAAGAAAGGGGGGGAAAAAAAAAAGAAAGAAAGAAAGGAAAAAAAAGGCGTGCTGTTATTTTTAAAAAACCTATTTCCTATTGCGGATTTGTATCTGGGTTGGAAGGCAGTGTTGACACAGTGCGGTCGCACGCGGGGTGGCGTCCCCAGCAAAGACTCTATGAGAGGAGGCCCAGGGTGGTGTCATCCTGTGCTGGTCCCTCACCAGCCCAGATCCACTTTGCTGGATCTTCCCTGGGGCACCCTGGATGCTCAGAAACAGAAGCTGGGCACCCTGGAGGAAACTACTGCCCCTTCCCGAACAACAGAGCCTGGGCTGCTCCTCTCCGACCCTTTTCTCTCCCTCCTTCACCCTGGAAATGGTCACCAAGCTCTCCTCCTTTTCCCTACCTTGATTACCACAACCACCCCCTCAGTGGCCTCCCTCTCTCCCAGGCCCTCAGTTTCTGGAATGTGGATCTGGACACTGTGTTTGCTGCCTCCTTATAAAGCCTTCTATGGCTCCCTATGGCCCAAGAGAAGAGGATAAACTACTCAGCACAGGGCTCAGAGAAAGGGGACCTGGGAGGCCAGGGAGCAGGCTGGTGGTGCCAGCACCGTGCCCTGCGGAGGACAAGGGTTCAGGCTCCATCCTGCTGCTGCTGCCCCTAGACGGTTGCCTGTTCCCGTCTGTGGAGCTGAGTGGTGACAGTGGTGGCCCAGGGCTGCATAGGCCGTTCCCAGGAAGACGTACCGAGCACCAGGCAACAGCGTGGCGCCAGCTGGGTGGGCACAGGGAAGGGATTCGTCATGTGTCCCTGGCTGGGGACAGCAGTGCCTAAAAATTAGCCGGTGCACACATCATCATGGCCTGGGGACTCAGAGGTGACGTGGCCACACCCTCAGCCCCATGACACTCCTCTAGCTTGTGTTCAAGGCCAGCCGTTTAACCTGTCAGGGCCTCAGCTTCCTTTCTGTAAATGGAGATGGGACGTCAGTCCACCCCACAGCCTGTGTGCCATTTCCCCCTGTGTTTTTGGGGACCACGTGGAAGACAGTGTCTGCCAGAAGGAACGAAACACGTGCCAAGGCAGCAGGGCCCTCAACCAGGAGTTTGCTTCCACACCTAGTTATGGAAGAGGACATTTGGGGCCCAGAGCGGCTGAGTGACTGGCTTAAGGTCACACAGCCCTCTGCCAATCTTTCTATTTTCCCTGAGAAATCCACGTTGATGGAGGAAGTCTTAGGGGACCCCTACTCCTCTTATGTAATGATTCCCAGCACCTTTCTTGGGTGCTTTAAAAACGGGGTTGGATAGGTGAGGTCCTCGTGGACCTCTCTGATTTCAGGGCTGTCCTCACCCCAGCAGCCTCAGGGACGGAGCTGGGAGGCAAATTCGGACAGATGATGGGCCTCCAGGGAAATGATACCTGGGGAGGGGACGGGGGCTGCAGGGGTGGCTGCCCAGGACTGGGGTCCCCTGCAGTGAGGCCTGTGGAGCCTTGGGGTGGGGGGCGACCCAGAACTCTCAGCCTCACCCCCTCAGGGGCTCACCCTGTGTCTTGGTTACTTTTCTCTCCTTGCTGAGACAAAATTCCTGACACCCAAAATTAGGGAAGGAAAGGTTTATTTAGCTTACAGTGTTTGGAGGTTTCAGTCCATAATCAGCTGGCTCCAAGGCAGGGTGGCATGGCACAGGAGCAACACTTCGAGGCAGCAGCTGGGCAAAAGCAGTCAGAGTAAAAGGGGGCAAGAACAAGCCACTTCTCCTCCCTTATATTGTACACAGGACCCCCCCTCCCTCCAGGGTGGGTGTAGCTTCACAAATCTCCTTGCCTTCTTTTGCACAGGATGAGGATATTTACAAAGTAAGACCCCTGGCTCCCTGCTGAGTCTCTCAGTTAAACTTCTGACCTTCTCAAATTGACACAATGAACAGGTAACTGGTTATGCAGGGTTACCCCAGGATGCAGAGCTGCTGAGTTACTTAATTAACCTTCTAGACTTCTCAAGTTGACACAATGTATAAACCATAACACCCTGTGTCCTGAGCCCCTGAGCAGTTGGCCAGCTGCTACCATCCCATTATACAGCAAGAACACTGAGGCTCAGGGACCAGAAGTGACTCTCTGAAGATCATATGCTTTATCAGCAGTGACCAAACTAAAATTCCAGCCTTGAGTTTAGCATCTTTCCTCCAAGCTGCAGCCCACCACCAGCACCAGAGCGGCCCGGGGACCTGCAAGGTGCAGGGTCTATGCCCTCCCAAGCAGAGCTTGTCGGGCAGCTGCTTGAACACCTGTGGGGCACAGAGCCCACCCCTGCTGGGGGGACAGAGCCTGGGCGGGCAGCTGCAGTGATGAGCAGACTTTTGGCCCCACGCTCATGTCAGGGTCGGAGGCGAGAGGCTGGTGGGAGGGTTGCTGGTGAGGACGTCCCTCAGCAAAGCAGATGTGGAGCTGCCCCCTCGGTGCTAGCTCTCCAGAGTGGCTGCTCCCACATCGTCCGCCACTGTCCCCGAGGGAAAGGGTGAGGGTAGGGGAGGATCCCACTGCCATGGCCCAGGACTGCAGATGGGTGGTTTTGGGACAGAGCCTCTCTTGGAGGATGCTGCAGACTGGGGCCATGCTGACGGCAGCCTAGCTCTCCTCTGCTCAACCCCAAAGCAGAGGAGCTTTTGCACTGTGTGTGCACGTGTGTGCGCCTGCACGCGCATGTGTGTGTGCGTGCGGGATCAAGAGCAAGCCTGTCCGAGGGAAGGCGGCCCAGTGAGCGGGGCAGGGCTGTGGAGAGGAAGAGGCTCGGAGTCCCAGGGACGGAATGGGGCGTGGCGGGGCGGGAAGGAGACGCTCCTGCCCCTCAAGCTGCGAGAGGGGAGGGCAGGGAGGGTAATCAGCAAACCTAGCAGCCAGGCCAGAATTCAGCCTGGTCTGGGGATGGGGTGTAGGGTGAGCAGAAAGAGGGGTTATGGCAGGAGATTGGCAGGGGGTGCTTGGGGGCATCGTAGCTGCTGAGCCCGAGTGGGACGCCAACAGGGCAAGGGCCTGGCCTCAGGCACTGTGTTCGTGTCCCCTTCCCGGCTGCTGCATGACACCCCTATTCCTATATCCATTTGGCAGCAGTGAAGTTGAGGCCCAGAGCAGTCAAGTGACTCATCTGAGGCCACATGCCTATGAAAGGCAGAGCCAAGTGGCCCCGTCACTGTGACCCTGCAAGTCCTGTGCCACAAGGAGTTTGGCTTGGGCCACTCGTGGGCTCCAAGGCCTGCCGGGGTGCTGGGTACTCCAGAACAGGACAGGATACAGGACAGCTGAGGTCAGTCACTCTCTCTGCCTCTACTTGCCCACCTGGGAAATGGGCATCTGGCAAAGTGCTGCCCTGGCCCAGGGTTGCTGGGTTCTTCCTGTCCAATGCGAGGCGAGCATGTGTATTTGGTTCTGGGCTTCCAGACACGAATGTATGTAGCTCCCTGGGCCCCCGCACAGTTCTCTGGGAAGGCCAGGAGCGAGGTGGCCCCACACAGTCCCCAACAGCACAGCAAGCTGGGGCAGCACAGCCCCCCCCCACCCAGCCACCAACCTGTGAGCTGCACCAGTGTCAGAGTGAACCTGAGCGACTCGTCCTGCAACTTGACATCGCCGTGTCATTTCTTATTGTGCTTTGCAAAAGCACCAGTTGGCAACAGATTGGGAGATATAAAAAAAGGAGTCTCTTTGCCACAAATAGTTTGAACAGCGCTGGCTCCGATCCCGATCCTGACTGTGATTGAAGGCAGGAAGTGCTCCCCACCATATGGGGGAGAAGGGAGCAAGGCACATATTTGCCTCTGGGTGGTCAAGAGGGGAGGGGGCTGGCATCCTAGAGGAGCTGGAACTGGAAGGGGAGGCCGAGGTTTGCCAGGTGGAGGAAGGAGGAAGGGCATTAAGGCCCTGGGAACAGGACGTGTGAAGAAGACGGACAGCTACGGAGGTCCCCCGTGGCTTAGGGGTGGCCCTGATCTAGGTGTTTGGGGAAGAGCAGTGGAACCGAAACTAGAACTAGCCTGGAGAGGCAGGTTAGGGCTGGCCTGGGAGGGCCTTAGTGCCATTAGAAGGAGCTGGGACTTTGCACTGGAGGCACTGGGGAGCACTCGGTAATTTCTAAGTAAGGGAGAGAGCAGCTTTGTGTTTTAGAAATTCCATCCTGGTGGCAGTAGACTGGAGGTAGGAGATAAAAGTCACAGCGATCAAAGGACCACAGAAGCCACCTGGGTGTGTGTGTGTCCTTTAGGTTTCTAGTGTCAAGAAGTCAGTTTCTTGGGGTACAGCAGGATAAGTTGCTGGGGAGCAGGCAGGCTTTTTCCTGTCCCATGAGTCAGTCCCGGTGGCTGCCTAGCCTCCCCACGCTGTCCTGGTTGTGGGTTGACACCTGGGGATATTGGCTGGTGGTGTGGAAGCCACTTGTCCCCACTGTGTCAACCTGCAGGGGTGCAGGGGCGGGGAGCATCCGTCACCCAGTGGTGTCCAGGTAGAGCCCAGGCACGGTGCCCGGCCAGGTACATGGAGTGTGGGAGGTCAGGGCTTGGCTGGGCGTGGGGCCTGTCACCTGTGGTGTGGAATGAGAGTTGACCCCTGGGTGGGTGTCGCTCCTGGCCTGGGCCCTCTGATGGGCCAGGGCTGAGGTCTGCGTTTGTGGCCTCAGGGACAGCACACGTCCCAGGCGTGAGGGTGTAATACAGTGTCAGGGAGCTGGCAGCTGTGTCACAGCCTCTGTCCCTCGCCAAGCTGCCCTGCACCATCCTGGGGCTTCTAGGAACCGCGGAGGTGTGCTGGGGCCTGCACGTGGCCACAAAGCTGTGGGGCACAGGGACTGCCTGGGAGGGGTGGCGGGGCCCCTCCACCGGCCCCACCTGCCGCCTCCCACTCTCGGCCCTGTGCAGCACCGCCAGGCCTCCTCCCGCCCACAGCTCCCAGGCTGGTGGGGCCCCAGTGCCTGTGTACCTGACGGCCTGGCTGCAGCTTAGCGCAAGTCTGGCCGCCCAGGGTCCTGCCCACTTCCCACCAGGGCTCAGGCTTCAGGACCTGCCTGAGAGGAGTCACTCAGTGCTGTGGTTTTGTTTGGCAGTGCTGGGGACCGAAGCCAGGATCTCATGCATGCCAGTCAGGTGCTCTACCACTGAGCTATGCCCTAGTCCGTTTTATTTTATTTTATATTTGAGACAGGGTCTTGCTAAGTTATGCTGGCTGGGTGAAACTTGTCACCCTCTTTCCTCAGCCCCCGAGTAGCTGGGACGTCAGGTTTATACCACTGTGCTTGTGGGTGCCTTGATTTTGATGGTGGCCCTGGTCATGCTTAGAGATCGGCCACCCAAGTCCACCACCCCTTTGCCATGACAGGTCCCACATTGGACTCTACTCCCCATAGCCCTGTAGCCCTGGCCTCCCTGAGGGGGCTGGTCCTGCTGCCCCGCCCCCTCCAAAACTGGCACAATTCCTGGGGAGTGCAGGTGGAGCTTCTTGTTTCTTGGTGGCCCCTGTCCTCAAAGGACACCCTGAACCTGCTTGGCATGGCCCACGCTTTTCTCTTAGCCCACATGGAATCCGTGGAGGCTGCACCCAGGGTTCACGGGCACAGCTCCTGTGCCTGTCGTAACTTCTCCTGGATACTGAGCTCTGCTCTTCCTCGACACGGCCGTGCCCCTTTCTAGTTCCATGACCTGCTCCTGCCCTGCTTCTTCATTGGCCCAGCTTCTGGGACCCTTGCCCATTTCAGGTAGGACCCAGACTCCTCTGGGGCACCTGCCAGGGGCTCCTTCCCCGTCCCTGAGCACTCTGGCCCTGGTCCCAGGCTGGGGGCCAAGAAGGTCTTCACCGCCCTTTGGACTCACTTCTGTTGCCCGGGGGCCCTTTTCTCCTTGGCACACTGCCTGCGGCCTGCACTGGCTCCTTCCTGACTGCCCCTGTGCCCTGAGTGTATGGCAAGACTGCCCACCTGCTTTAGGGGCTCCGTTGCTGGTGACCGAAGTGTCCATGGGCTGGCCTGTGGTGTGGGAGCCAGCATGGTAGGCAAAGAGGCTACGTGGACAGTCTCACTTCACCCGCGTGGCCAGCCTGGGGATGGGGTGGGGTGGCTGCCATTAGCACATTTTGCAGATGGGTGAGTTGGGGCAGCCAGGGTTCTGAACTTTGCAAAGGCCTGTGGGAAGTCAAGGGCAGCCCTGGGACTCAGACCCACAGCGCCTGGCTTCTTCCTGGACATCAGAGCTGGCTTGAAGGTGATAGCTTCATTGACCTTTGCTCCTCACAAGGCTGGGTCTGGCGGGGCCCACAGCTCTGGACATGATGAGGGTTCATCACGGCGCCCAGGCCATTGCTGGGCTCAGTGTCACCATCAGGCAGTGGCCCTGGCAGTCCTTCACATCCGTGTCGACCTTGCTGTCCTGCATTCCTCCTGGGCCCCTTCCTCCATGCCAGGGGTCCCCAGTTACAGATGCAGCCCTGGTGCTGAGGGACCCCTGAGACCCTGCTGTGACAGAAAGGCTGGGAGTCGTTCCAAGAAGCTGGCCAAGGGGACGTGGCTGTCGATACCCACTCTATGCCCCTCTGTTGTCCAAGCTGTTTCTTCCCGCATCACATCGAGGATTCACAAGTGCCAGGCTGTCCCCTCTCTGGAGTCTGATGCAGTAATTGCCTTCCTTAAAGTGACATGATGCGGGTAGAGGGGCCTTTGCTTCTGTTCCCCTAGTGAAGCCCCTGAGGGCCATCTGGCCTCCCTGCCCCTGTGGCATTTCACTTTTTTCTGATGCCCCCACCCCGGTGTGGATGCTTGCACACCTCCAAGGACAGGCAACTCACTACTTCCCAAGGGAACTCTTCTTTGTACCTTTGCAAACAAATTTTTTTACTAAGTTTTAATTATGTTTAAAAAATATACAAAATCATAACAAATAGGCTAAGGTCTTCCGATGGCACCTACAACATTCCGTATTCCTTTGAAGGATCAAACACCTTTGTAGCTATTTTGGTCTATCCTTCTAGATCTTACTCTATACGTCAACACATATAACGTATAGCAGTATGTGCCACTACTGGGTGTGTGTATTTCTGTGTGAGTGTGTGTAGGTGTGTGTGTTTTAACAAATGATTTTGTGTAGTACAGATTATTCTACAAATTGCTTCTCTCACTTAACATTCTCTCCAGGAAATCTAGCCACATTTTACATAGAAAGCTACCATGAGTTTTTTTTTCTTTCTGATTTTACCTATGCACAGTAGTTTTTGGAGGTCATTATTTATTTAGCTATTCCCTTATTGCTGGACATTTGGGTTAATTCTGATTTTATTCTAGTGCTTCCTTGGGCAGATTTAGAGTCCCTACTGTTGGGTTATGGGAGTCTGTTGCATATTTAAAAATTTATTGTGCAATATTTAAAATTTGTTGGTTAAGAGTTTGCAAAGAACCAAATACCTCCCAGGGGTGCCCTACTGTTCCTGGCTCTCCTCTTTAAAACTGGAGAGAAAATCTGCTCCCCTGACCCCTGTCACCCCCAGAGGCCCTGGAGCCTTCTTTCCTTTACATCCTGGGTTTTCAGCACTTACCCCAAAGTGTGGTTCTGAGTGATCTCTCTCTGCGCAGCTCAGAAGGTCAGGGACTCTCGAGTTAGAGTGCCGTGGTTCTGATCCTGCACATACACACACACACACACACACACACACACACACACACCAACTGTGTGACCCTGGGGAACAGGTAACTTCCCTGGGACTTGGTTTCATCTTCTCTGAAACAGAGATAACCACATGGTGTTAGTCACAGCTGTGACCAAGTATGTGAGACAAACAACCTAAGTGAAGAAAGGTTTATTGTGGCTCATGGTTTCTGAGATTTCAGTCCATGGTCTACTGGCTCCATGGCAGAAACATGATGGTGGAAGAACATGGTGAAGGAAAACTGCTCAACCCATGGCAACCAGGAAGTAGAGAGAATAAAAGCCAGCAAGGTAGGGGCCAGGGATGAGATCTACCCTCCAGATTCACACACCAGAGACCCACCTTCTCTGTTCAACTGTGGACTCATGAGTGATTAATGCCTAGATGACCCCATCACCTCTGAACATCGCTGCCCTGAGGGTCAAACCTCCATACACAAGTCTTTGGGGGACACCATAGTCCATGTCACAGAACTGTACGTGGAAGTATGAAACACTGTGCCAGGCACGTGGTAAATGCTTGGCAATGCCCTGTTCCCGGTGTGACTTCTCTGCTTTAGCCAGAAACTCCATCTCACTTGGCTCAGCCCTGTGCTGCTGGCTTGGCTCCAGTCTTTGTGACGGCCTCATCCCACTGTCCCCTGGTGTCCTGGAGGAGGCTGCCGCCTGGGAATGCAGCGGACGATCGGATTTCCCCTGCTGGCCCTGAAGCTCCTGGACACAGGCCGAAGAGAGGGAAAGAGGTCACTCTGACCATTTGCTCGGCCGAGGTGGCCAGGAGCCTGGCTGTGTAACCCCACACTACGGGCAGGTTTCCCAGCTCTGAATGGGGCCCATTGTGGCAGCAGATTTCATCTCCCTTAGCCTGCAGGGTGGGCAGGGGAAGAAAGCAGCTTGAGGACAGCCTCTCCCTGGGGAGCCCAGGCCATCACTGGGCCACACTGGCTGTTCTGGCTGAAGGTTGCCCGCTCAGCCTCTGGGCCACATTGCTGCTACTGGTCATTGTCCCGACCAAAAGGAATAGGACCTTTTGCTCTTTCCTCCTGACCCCCTTCAGGTTCCCAACTGCTTGCTTGTCCTTCCAGGTCCTCCTAATCCCCGTGTGACACAAGGCAGCTGACCAAGGTCATTTCACTGATGTACATACAGACTGGGGCTGCAGGAGGCTAAGTGACTTTCCCGAAGTCACACAGTTAGCCGCTGGCAGGACTGGGAGCCGTACCCAGGCCATCTGGCTCCCTGTCTATTTCTTTCTCCCAAGGCCGCTTCCTGCCATCTTCTTGGCAGAGGCTGTCCGGCCGGGCAGTCCTGCCTGGCCTTTGCTCTCTTTGGCCTGGCTTTGGTCGTGCGTGACCAGTGTGCCTAGAGAGCTGGGACTACCTCCTAGGAGATGGGAGTCACCATGCCTGGCCTGGGCCCAGTCCTTCTCCAGCACCAACCCCAACCCTTCTGGTAGCCGAGGTGGCTGATGGTTCAGTGGCTGCTTTAGCAAAGGCTTGTGTACCTTGCTGGGGAGAGGACACGCTTTGAGCCTGACCTGTGGTGTGGAAAAGAGTTGTGGAGCTGGCTGTGGACCCTGGACTCTGCTGCTTTGGCCGATGGAGACCAGGTGGGCAGCTGGACATCTTGTCCTCAGTGTGGACACACAGCAAATGCACCATAAATTTGCAGGATAAATTATCACATGAGACGAATCAATGAATGGAAAGCTGGGGCAAGTGACTGTGTCTCTCTGCATGCCGATTTTGATGGGACGGTCCCCATGTGGTGACGTTTGAAAGTTGCTCAGGGCTCGGGCCATGGCAGCTGGGGTCGCTGTGGAGACCACAGCAGGGAACTGTGCAGAACCTTGTCCTGGGGGGTGGGTGCTGCTGCTTCCAGCTGTTCACCTGGCGCTCAGCTGCTGTCCCTGAACGCAGATGCAGTCTCTGTGCCTGGTGGCCATGGGTGTCACTCGGGGCTGGCCTCGGGCTTCCTCTGAGGTCAGGCAGTGTGCTTCCCTTCATGCGTGCCAACGCTCTGAGCCTGCTGGGTGAGTCCCATGCACGTGTGCATACGCACGTCTTGTCAGTCAGTCTTGTGACCTCATTTTAAGAAATACGCTCAGACAGGTGGGGTGACCACCTGCAGGACTCCAAGCCACCTCCCCTCCTGTCTTGGGGTCACCCCTTCTAGTTACCTGCATATACCCTGTGGGTTCCAGAAGATGGGGCAGGAGCCCAGGGCAAAACCAGGTCAGGGTGCACCTGTGGGTCTCACCAGTGACCCCATGTCTGCTGCCCCTGCACCCAGGGGCCTTCTGGGCCTCCTGGATCTGATCACTTTGAAAATTCTCAGACGGCAGTGTCCCTGAGCGGTCTCGGCTCCGGCCTGAACTCCACCGTGGGTTTGCTGTGTGGGCCTCGGTGAGCCCTTCCCCATCTCTGGGCCTTGGCCCCGCCCTGTAATGGGAGAGCGCAGGGCTCGCTGCCGCCTGCTCTGTCCCAGCCTTTACTGGGTGCACTTTATGCCCGAGGACCCCACGGGCGATTTCTCAGTACCTTCTAAAGACACGGGGTTATTGGTGCCCCTTCCCCTTGCCTGCGGGGAGAGCTGGGCTTGGAGTTGCAAGCCAGGTTTTGCTGTGGACACGTCCTGAGACTGTGAGCAACACAGGGCACGGGGTGTGGGGTGTGGGGTGCAGCAGGGTTCCCTCCTCTGGCCCCTTGTGAGACGCTAAGGTCCGGCAGAAGCAGCCAGCCTGCGGGAAAGCACAAATGGCCGATGTCAGGAATCTGGGTTTAAATTCTGGTACCTACTGTGTGCCTCAGTTTCCTCACCTGTGAAGGGGAGCGGGGTGAATGGGGGGAACATGCAGCAGGGCCCCCGGCACACACCCAGTGCATCTTGTCTGCTGGCCGGCTGGGGTGGTGATGGTGGTGTAGGGAGAGCTCCAGGGCCTGGCCCGCTGCCCCGGGACCTGGGTCCAGAAATAGAAGAACCCAGAGCCAGAGGCTCCAGATGGCCAGGCTGCCTGCTGCCAGGCCTGGGAGGCCACCGGGGCTGGCAGTGCGGGGCATCCCTCCCTCCATCCTCCCTCCCTCCCTGCCTCCCTCCTTCGCCCCCTCCCCCCTCCCGGGGCCGCTGGCCACATACATTCCGCAGCAGCCTGTGGGCTAATTTTACCTCCTTGGTTTTCATGAATCATTTCCCATCCGGGGGTGAGAGCGGGCGGCTCTGCCAGCTGGAGACCGGGCACCAGCCGCAATGCGAGGCCACGCAGAGCTCTGCCCTCATGCCCTCCACGGCCCCTCCCAGGTCGGGGCACCTTCCAGCCCCGTCCGTGTGCCTTGGGGTTGTCATACTTTGGCACAAATGAGCCACAGTACAGCCTGGGACTGCAAAATGGGTCAAATGGACCGGGGCTAGGAATCCAGGGTTTTCCTGACGCTCGTCCTCAGAGTCAGTTCTGACTTCGGGGGTGGGGTGGGTTAGCTGAGAGGCCCTGTGTCCTGCTGGGTTTGTGCAAAGGCTGACTTTTCACAGTCACTGACTGCCAGGGTCAGCATCGTGCATCGGGGTAAACTGAGGCAGGGAGTGAGGAGGGGTTTATCTCAGCTCTGTGCATCAGTGTGACTCATATTCTGTCCATTCGATGGAGGGCAACCGAAGGCACAGGAGCAGACAAATGTCCCCAGAAGCAGAGCCAGGCTTCCCATGCCGGAGTCTCCCTGCCGAGCCAATTCCCAGCTGCCACGCCACGCTGTTCCTGTGCGGTGCTGGGGAGCCCACAGTGCACAGCTCGGCACTTTCTCCATCCATTTGTCCGTCTGTCACCCGGTCCACAGGCTGTGGGACTGGGGTGTTCCCAGTCCAGCCCCACAGTCACCTGATGTTGGTTCTCGGGACTGCGTCTGTGCAGCATTGTGGTCTCTGCCACCCAGGCTGGGGGCACCCGGCCATGACAGGCTCACAGAGACCTGGAGAGCGAGCGCCTTGCCTGTTTCAGCAGGGCGACCACCCCCCCCGCCGGCATACTGTCACCCTGTGGGACCGCAGGGCTGATGCTGGTTGGCAGCCCTTCTCGTTTTCTAGAAAAGCTGAGCACCCACATTTGCACATGAAATCTTCTGTGTCTTCAAAGCTAGCAAAAATAACATTAGGAGAAAAGAGCAGCTGCCAGGCTGCCACCTGTGTCTCCTGTCCTCTCTCTGGGGCTGTTCCTGGTCTGAGCAGGTTCTCGCTGTGATTGTCCCCCAAGTGACATCCCTGTCCCTGCCACGAAAGACACCTCAAGGTCCTGTTGTAGGTTGTCACTCACATATTAGATGGCCCTCTCAGACTTTCCATTTCCTATCAGAAAAAGTGTAACTGTGCTTGCTGGGTTATTGACAGGAGAAAATACAGTCTCACTGAAGTTCAAGTTGAGCAAAATACAGACTGACCAAAATTCAAGTCAAGTAGGGTTAAGCAAAAATGGATCTTGTGGGAGCTCAGCACAAGGTCCAGGAGGATCCTGACAGCTTCAGGCACAGTTGGATCCAGGGGCTCACCCTGTCACTGAGACTTAGTCAGTTGAACCCACTCAGGCTTTTTCTCATTCCTAGGCAGGTTATTGTGTGTGATAGCACAGGGGCTGGCTATAATCGCCCCCGTGAGCTATACTTATATCCTCTTCTTTCAGCAATGCCTGCAGTGGATGTGCTAAGTTTTCTTTTCAGTTTGTTCTAAAGCCCCTAACTGCAGCTCATCGATTGGCTAAGCCCCCTTCTCTGCACCAATCGCCATGGCCAGACACAAACTCTGATTGGTTGATCTTCTGTTACTTTCCCTCCCCGGACAGACCATTTGCAGTTTGAGGTTCCTGTGAACATAGAGTTTGGTGTTAGAGGAAAATGGGTCGGAGCAGTAGACCCACAGACAGCCCACCCTGGCACCCATTCACCTGCGTCCCAGTCACCACATCTGGCACCAGTGACATGGGATCACGTATCAAGAGGGAAGAATGCGTTCTTCCACATTGTGGAGAGGACAAGGCACAGACCCTGGCCCCCATACGGTTGAGGCCTTCTGCCTTCCTCCTAGAGGACCAGGGTGAAGGTCTTCTGTCCTCTGAGGGCCACCTTACTGGCAGTGTGTCACAGCCCTGCAGTGCCACCTCTGTGTTGATCTTGTCAGCTCAGCCCAAGAAGCCCCAGAACTCCCGGGCATTCTCAGAAGCTTGACACATGGTCACTGGCATCCTTGTGACCACATCACCTGCACCCACAGGTGTCATGCAAATGGTGAGAAAGGGTAGTTTAGCCCAGCGTGGTGGTGCACACCTATGATCCCTGCTGCTCTGGAGGGTGAGGCAGTAAGATCAAAAGTTCCAGATTAGCCCTGAAACTTAACAAGACCCTGTGTCAAAATAAAATAAAACCAAAAGGGCTGTTGTGTAGCTCGGTGGTAGAGAGCTTGCTTGACATGCAAGCAGCCCTGGGTTCCATCCCCAGCTCCACATAGGAAGGAAGGGAGAAAGGAAGCAAGGAAGGGGTTTTCCTTTGAATCTCTTCACAATCAGAGTCCATGTGTAGGAACCTTTCCACAAATACGTATGAAGTTAATCAATTCTTAGTAAATGAGCATGAAATCACTGTCTCTCTCCATCTCTGTCTCTCTCCCTCTTTCTCGCACACAAACACACGCACACGTACACACACACACATGTATAGTCATGGAAGAACCCAGGCTCATGGTGAAGGTGCTGCAAAGAATCGCGATGGCAATTATTATCTGTAACATACTAAATAGCTCATCACACAGTGGCACTGGTTAGCACACCTCCAGGTCCGATGGCACAAATCACTGGGCCCCAAAGGTGACCCTGTGGACTGTAGGTTGCACTACATTGGAAGTACTGAGGGCTGAGGGTTCACCAGCTTTTGTCGAAAGCAGTCATGAACCAGTGCCCTTCCGCCGAAACAGGGAACCGTGGTCATCTTGACCTCCTGGTCACTGTCTGGGCTAGTGGAGAAATGGCCTAGGGTCAGAAGGTGGGGAGGCCTTAGTCTGACCTGCTCAGGAGGATGTGCGGGGACAGGACTTGGATCAATCGCTTCTCTCCTTGAACACCACTCACTGGCACAGTCAGCCGCCTGCCTGGCATCCCTGTTAGATGTAATCCCTGTCTGCTGCCTCTCAAATAGGCAATTGGAACAGGGTGTGTGGTTCACACCTGTAACCGCAGCATTCTAGAAGGCTGAGGCAGGAAGACTGCAAGTTCAAGGCCAATCTGGGCAATTTAGTGACTTACCAAGACCCTGTCTCAAAATAATATAAGCACTAGGCGTACTGTTTGTGATTTTGATTTTGTTGCTTGCACACCTCCTTTGCAGCTGGCTGTTCTGGTCGTGGGGACCCAGTGGGGAGGAAAACAGACCGGCCTCCTGGCCTTCCTGGAGTTTGCATTCTAGCTGGGGAGGCAGGCAGCACATTATGCACACAAGTGCTACTAAGTTTGGTGGTGATGTCGGCTCTGGAGAAAAGTACAGCACGCCAGGGGGAGGGGCAGGTGTAAGGGGTTGCAGCTCCACACACGGTGGCTGGAGGCTGTGACACTGAACGGGGCACACGCGTCTGGGGGAAGAGCATTCCAGGTGGAGGGATCAGCCAGTGCGAGGCACGGGTTGGAGGCACATAGGGCGCCCTTGAGGTCGGGACAGCGAGAAATGAGGGCAGATCCGAGCAGGTCCCCAGCAAGCCCCTGAGCAACGTGTGCTTTGCAGTCTGGGCCCCGGGGAGGCCAAGGTACAGGGGCAGCTGCTGGCACAGCCAAGCACCGGGGCTGGTGACAGTGGGGAGTGGTTGGGGACAGGGGCCTGTGCCTTTGGTAGGGCAGGGTGCCAGGGAAGGTGGCCGATGGCCGTGCATCACGGAAGGCCTGTTCTCAGTGGGCTTGAGGAGCAAAGCCCTGTAACAGGAGGCCAGAGGCAGCGCTGACCTCAGGACCTGCTGCTCAGCACCCAGGCATGTCCTCAAAAGCCCCCATCTCTGCCATGTTTTCCACACATGATGCCCAGCATTCAGCTCAGTTCTAATGCTGACCCTCACGGGATAAGGGTTGGCATCCCTTGAGACTACGCTACTTCAAAGACTGCTCAAAGTCCCCAGTCATCTTCTTGTCACCAACCTGCATCAGGGGTTCCCATGCCCCTCCTTGGGCTTGATGATGACACAGCTGTCACAGCTCAAGACAATGCTTTACTCACAATGACTGGTTTGTGTAAAGGACACAACATCTCTGGAAGAGTCAGGGAGAAGAGATGTATGGGGTAGGGCACAGGGGACAGGCGCCAGGCTTCTGGGTCCTCTCTGGGAACACTGTCACCCTGCTCCCCTCCCTGAGGTCAGTGGAGCCTTCTACAGCCTTCCCATGACCAGGTCTTGCTGGTGACCCGCTCCATCCCGAAGTTATCAGAGTCCCCACCCTGTCACTGCATGAGCATAGACTCAGTGTGCTCCACTAGACACCAGGGAGATCCCCAGGGCTTAGATGCCAGGAACCAGGGACAAAGAGCAAACATATTTCTCACTGTAGTCAGTCCCTCTGCTCTGCCGAACCAACATCACCTGCAGGATGCCCCAGGCTGAGGTCCTCTGCAGGACTTGCTGTCAGTTATAACAGTGGCTGTGAGCTTTCTCTTAAGTCACAGAATCAAAGCCCTTGCCTGCCTTTGATTGGGTCTCAACAGGTCGAGTGTGCAGCCCTGGAGGGAAGTGTCCCGTGCAGCCAGGCCCCTGATGCAGTCACTGGGAAGGACAAAGGATGGCCACGAGTGGCCCAGATTGACCCACGCTTCCTCAGGTGCTGGGTGTAGGTTCCACTCCTCCCAAGCCTCAGAAGTCCTGCAAAGGAGGTGTGGCACCTGCATGTGACCCTGTTAGTGAAGCACAACAGCGACAGGATGCCTCAGAAGCCACCACCGTGTCCGCGATGAAAAGCAAACATGAAAAACAGTGCCACTCCTCGTCACCACCTCCGCAACTCACGAACCTTTATGCGGCTTCTTCCAACCTCTTCCTAGCACAGTCTTGCTGATGAGAAGCCCACCGACTGCATTCAAAAGTCCTGCAGGAGGGACCACATTGGCAGAGCACATGCCCCTGGCTCCGGCCAGCTGCACAGGCTTGTGCTTTGTAGAAAGTGCTCTGCTGATGAACACCTGACACCCCAGTTCCTCAGCTGCAAAATCAGGGGCTGGACAGAAGTGGTCCTTGCCCCTAGAGCCTCTGCATACATTTTTTTCCTCTGTATGTGTGGTTATTAACATAGAACATAGCCCAGTATATTTTTACAAACTTATCACTCCCAAAGGACCAACACCCAACTTGAGACATAGAACGTGACCAATGGGATTTATTTTCCAGTTCCTTCCCAGTTATCCCAAGTTATCCAGTTTCCAGTTATCTGGCCCTGACCTCTGATCCCATGGTTGTGCCTGGTGCTTTTCCTTTTTTAAAATTTTATAAAAATGGAATCATACACTGTATCCCCTTTGGCGTCTCATTGCTTTTCACAGCATTATGACTCAGCCCCATTATAGCACGCAGTTTCCATTCGTTCAACTTCTGCATCATATTCTATCACCAAGCTGGTTTTTTAAGCATAAAGCAGTGTAGTGAGCATCGTAGTTCCCCGTGACCAGGCAGGAAAAGTGAATGAATGTGCGTGAATTCTCTGCTTTTGTGTAGGATGATAGCAACTAACCAGTGTGTTGATTCCAAGTATCGTGTATGTAACCTGTGTGTCACATGAAATGGAGACTGAAGAAGATGAGCCAACTATTGCCTAAGGATTACAGGCTTTGTAGTAGGCAAAAGTTTTCAAAATGGAATCATAAGGAAGAGTAAACACAGGAGCCCTTCCTGGTGGAAATACAGGGGCTCTATTGCTCCATGGATTGATGAATTCTTCAGGTATCCAGAAAGTGCCACTTACCTGTCTGGCATTCAGCCTCTGATTTGGATTCCTCCTCCTCCAACCAGTGGGTTGGGTCTCAAATATCAAAGAGGCAAAGGTGAAAGAAATTCTTGCTTTTCTGTAATAATTTCTAAACTAAATGTACACAGAACTCCTGTATGCGTGTGTGCATGTGTGTGTGTGTGCACACACGCGAGTGTAGTCCTGGACATCTAATCCAGGGCTTCACGCATGCTAGGAAAGCGCTGTATCACAGAGCTACATCCTGGCCCCTAAAGAATTTTTAAATGACACTTTTCTCATAAGCAAGAAGAAGAGAGAAACACAGTATACCCCCCAGTTAACCACCATGATACCCCAAAATAGATCCTCCCAGACCTGAGTATGCAAACTCCTATCATTTTGAATAGATTATTTTGAATAGATTATTTTGTATCTTTTCATAGCTTTCAGTTTTTAAAACACAGATTTTAATTTTTTTTTTAACAGGAGCTTCAGGTTCAGAGCAACACAGACTAGAAAGTACAGAGTTCCCATGTGTCCTCTGTCTACACTCGCGATTTCAAGTGGGGTACATGTTGTTACAGTTGATGACCCTACAGTGACATGTTGTCATCAACCAAAGGCCATGGTTTACATTAGGATTCGCTCAGTATTGATCTTTTGTGGGTTTGGACACACATGACGGGCGACGTAGCCCACTGTAGCATCTTACAGGGTAAAATACTCTCCTGAAATCCTGTGTTCTGCCAGTTTGGTCCTCCTTCTCCCTGTGGATCTCTTTATTGTCTCCACAGCCTGGCTGGTTCCAGAATGTCTCAGAGTTGCAAGGGTGCAGGATGTAGCCTTTTCAGATCGACTTCCTCCCCGCAGTAATAACTTTCCTTTTTACTTGGCAGTATGTTGAGCATGTGTTTCTGGGTCTGTAGCTTTGTTAATTGCTGTGTAGTGTTTCATCCTATGCTGTGTATTAATTTCTCTCCTCTTTGGACATTTAAATTGTTTCCCAATTTTTTGCTACTATAAATCATATTGCCGAGGACAGCTTTGCAGGTAAATCTTTGCTCATGATTTAATTACATCCTTAGGATAAATTCCCGGATGTGAGACTGCTCCTACAAAGAGTTGGACTTTTGATATTAGTTGCCAAATTACCCTCCAGAAACATTGTGCTAAAATTACACTCCAACATGCAGGATTTGAAATACTCATTTCCCTGCACCCTTGACAACTCTCGATATCATCGATTTAAAATTTTTGCCAATTTAATACAGGAGACATTTTTTTTTTCAGTACTAGAGATTAAACCCAGGGCCTCTGCACTGAGCTACATCACCAGTCCTTTAAAAAATTTTTTTTTTAATTTTGAGACAGGCTCTAGATAAGTAGTCAAATTGTCCAGCCTGGCTTCAAACTTGTGATCCTTCTGCTTCAGCCTCCCAGATCACTGGGACTACAGGCATGCATCATCATGCCTGGCTTATTTATTTTTTTACATATGTTTGCATATTAATATGGTTTCACAATTTTCTATAAAGCATATTGGTCATTTATCGCTTCTTTTGCAATTGCTTGTTTAGGTTTTTTTCCCCATTTTTTGCTAATGATGCAGGCTTTTAAGTACTGATTGATTAAAAAAAAGTGTTTTCTACTAGGAGTAGTAACCACTTGTGAATTATCCCCTGCTATTTCTGGTACTGTGGATCAAACCCAAGGCCTCGAAAATCTTAGGCAAGCTCTGTACCACTGAGCTACACCACAGCCTGGCCCTGTTTTGGTTTTTAATTTTTGTTTTTGTTTTCCTTGCTCAACCCCATCTTTTAATTTCAAAAAATGTTTTACTAACCACACCAAATCTCTACTAAACTTTTAAATAATAATAAAATGAAGGATAGTAATGAATAAGCTATTTATAAGGCATTTATTATAGGCCAGGCATGATGCTGTATGAAGCAGCCTGGGAGACAGGTTCTGACATCAGTCCCATGTAACAAGTGGGGAAACTGAGGTGAGAGCAGTGAATTAATTTTCTCCAGGTTACTCAGCTGTGATGGTCCGTGCTGGTATCAGCTGGTTAACAGAATATACAGTGACATATGGCTTCCACGAAGTCAATAGCGCTTTTTAATAAATATATCTTCTGTGAATACTAAAGTATCTCCACGCACTTGCAAATCTGTCTTCCATATGAGTGGAAGGCGCCTAATTTACTTCTTCCATAGGCAGCACTTGGTGGGTGTATAAATTCAACTACTGCCTTTAATAATTCCAAGCCCTCCCCATTCTATCCCCTGTGGTGAACTGTTAAGCACCAAGAATGGGAGATTTTATTTTTCCAGAAGGGGAAACCAGCCTAGTACACACAGGAGCTTTCTCAGGATCTCCGAAAACGTCTGTGGCACAAAAAGGCCTGAGATCAGGGCTCAGGGTTCCTAGCCTCAGATCAGTGGCCCTTGGTATCAGAGGACACGGCAGAGGGTGCTATGCTGGGTACCAGACCGGACCTGCCAGATTCGCATGGTGCCAACTCTAGGGAAACCCAGTGGGCACACGCTCCCGGCCCCCGGCCACATTGGCTGCTGGGCATTCCAGGATCCTGGCACCGAGCCTGGGGCGAAAACAGAGCTGAGGCTCCTGGGCTGCTCTCGGCCCCCTCCTCGTGGGTTTGCAGTGAGCTTAATCTCTGCATGTGCAGACTCAGAGGAGCCAGCCGGGAGGGAGGCTTGCCAGAGGCCTGGATCCTCCACAGTGTGTTGGACCCCTACCTTGAGCCCCTCCCTGGGCAGGGACTGCCAGCAGTTTCCACTGGGCGTTTCACTGGTCCAGGGCTTCAGCGCCCGTGATAGTGGACCCAGTGAAGGACACCAGCCCTGTTCCCTCTCTCTCCAAATGGAGATTCATCTGATCCTGACACATTCCCCCTCCCTCCCTGGCCCCCCAGCCTTCAATTCAGATACAGACATTTCAGGGCAGTGGAGTCGGGCTTCCACTCCAGAATGGTAACACACGTGAGTCATACAAGTGAGCCTTGGTCCTGCAGCTGGACTCTTCCAAGAATGGAGAGAACTCACTTGTGCTTACAGTTCATAAATAGCTGTCAAATAATGAGAACACTGTCAAACTCATCATATGTCCCTTCTTGCCGTGACAGCCAGGAGGCTCAGAAGTGAATGGGAAACTCCATCCTTAACCTTCTCACCATGTATAATTAGTATAATCAGTGCCACTCTTTTTCTAGGCCTCTGACACTCCAGTTATTTCTTAACTGTCCTATGTAATACTGGTTGAACATCCTAATCCAGAATCCAAAATACTTTGAAACTTTTCAAGCACTGATCTGACACTCAAAAAATTTCAATTTGGAGGCATTTTGGATTTTCAGATTTGGGATTCTCAACCAGTAAAGTCTAAGCGAACATTCCCAAACCTGAAAAAAATTCTCAACTCCGAAACACTCTGGTCCCATCCGAGCATTTTGGAGAAGGGATGCTCAACCTCCATACGCGTGTGCTCCAGGACATGGCAAATCTTTCACCGAATGATGGGTGGGTGTGAATGGGGAGTCATGAAAGCAAGGGGCCCCTGGCAGCTCTGCTTTGAGATGAAAACAAATGCTTTTCTCAGAAGGGGGTGGATTTGACTTGGAACATCTGTCGGCCCCTTTCCCCAGTCCTTCTCTGTCTCTCTTTCCCTCCCTGTTTCCTCTCTTCTCTCCATCCTTTGAATAAAGACAATCACCATCCCTCCCACTTCTGGTCTTCCTTCCCTCCATCCCTTCTCTCCACCTCCCTCTCTCCCCCTCGCCTCTGTGGGGCAGCCAGGGTAGCATCGGTGTCCCACATAGACTGGGAGACTCAGCTCGTCCCAAGGCCTCGCTTCAGCCTTATTTATTCCTCCTGGGAATACCCTGACAATTGCTACATTGGCATTTTACCCACGAAGACTCTGAGGCCTAGAGAAGCAAAGGAGGTGTTGCACAGCTCAGCCTAGGCAGCCTGCTATCACAGTCAGACTCTGGGCCTCCCGAGTCCAGTGCCATAACTACCTCTGCAGAACCTTGCTCTCCCATCCCCAGCTCGCCAGCCTTTCTTGCCACCCGCCTTGCCTGGCAGGGTCACTGCGGGAGACCTACACAGGGAAGAGTATTGAAAAAGCATAATCCTCCTACCTGTCTTTCCTTTCAGGGCCTCTTGCAGAGCTGAGATCCACCAGTGGGTGGTGGGGACAGTACATTATGCTGTGAGTCATCTGATCATGAATTCACTTGGCAAATACTGATTGATTGAGACACATGCTACGTGTTGAGCAGGACTGAGACTAGTGTAACACAAGCCAGGCGCTTAGGGTGTAAAGTGTATGGAGGCCACCTGCTCCTGTGTTAACCTTGCAAGTGCAGTGGCTCTAGGAGGGAGGGCCTCCTTGAAGATCAAGGCCCAGCAGCTGGCTCAACTTTCCCTGGCCTCGCCCTGGTGACAGGCGCTGTCACAGGTATGAGAAGTCAGTGGTGAGCTAACAAGCCTGCCCCCTGCTCTCAGGGAGCTTACGATCTACTAAAGAGCATATTAACCAAGCACTCGTGCTAGCATAAGACTATTATACATGTGACAAGTGTCACGATGTGTGACACAGAGCTAGGAAAAAGTACCGATGGTCAAAAGGGCAGTGAGGATATAGCAGGGTGCCAGGCTTTGTGGCAGGATGCAGCAGCACATCCAGGTTGGGCAGTGAAGGGCACGGTGCCCAGGCAGGGATACCCCATGTGAATGGTTCCTAAGCAGTGAGTTCTAAGAAAGTGCCAGAGTTTGCACGTGGTTGACTTAAAAAGAAATCTGATCCAATGGTGAGACTTTAAAGCCATCTCTCAGTGATGTCACTTGTCTCCACCATCCTAGTAGCTTTCTTCAGTGTGATCGATGTTCAGGGAACTGTCCCCCCATCTCCATCTGGGTCACACAGCTGCCACTGGGATGGATGGTATTGTCAGGCGCATTGTCCAGATGCAGAAGTGGGAGTGCAGAGACGTCAGGTAACCTGCGGTGTTTGTCAGCCCAGGCTGCCACAGAGACCGCGTGGCTTGGAAAGCATACATTTATTTCTCACTGTTCTGGAGCCTGGGAAAGCAAGCTCAAGGCAGCAAGTACACAGCTCCTGGTGACGGCTCCCTGCTGGTGAATGGCCACCTTCTCAGATGGCCACCTTTGTGTGGTGTCTTTGCAGCATGGAGACAGAGGGGCATGGTGACCCTTAAGACCTCAATCTTTGTCAGCTCCTCACAGCCCTCTCTCCAAACACAGTCACAATGGGGCTCAGGGTTTCAGTGTGCCAATGGCAGAGGGAGGAGGACACATTCAGTCTACAGGACCTGCCCTCGGTGTCACCACCCCTGGGATTGGAACTTGGGCCTCACCTTTACAGAGCCCAGGCTCTGACCCACTAGCTGTCACCGCCTCAGGTTATCTGTGTGTGACCTTGCACACCCAAGCGACACCTGCTCCTCACATAAGAGAAGGCCATCCTTACAGTCCTCAGGGCCTCGGCCCTGCCTGGGGGCTGGATTGAGGGCAGCGGCCTGAACCCACATCTGGGCGATGCCAGCGGCATCCAGATCTGAGACAGGACACTTGGATTTTGGGGTGCTCCTATTTGCAATAAGCTGAGGCCGAGCCCCAGCTTCCAGCGCAAACTCCATCAGGCAGGGTGGGCGTGATCTTGGACAAGTCGCTGGACATCTTCCAGCACTCAGTGACCTCCCCAACCCAGGAGATCGTCCCAGGGCCTCACGGTGGCCAAACCCGGGGCAGAGCTACGAGAAGCGGAGAGGGCGCGCGCGCAATCCAGCCGGCGCGCAGGTGGGGACTGCCAGACGCCGCCCGAGCCCGGAGCCCTCGACCCGAGCGGGCGCGGACCCGTGGGAGGCCCTGGCATTCCTCCCGCCGCGCCCGCTTCGCTGCCCCCGCTCCCCGCGCGCCTCTCCCGGCCGCCAGCCAACTGCGTGCCCCCGGGGCCGGCAAGAAGCCACATGCCCCGCAAGGAATGCCGGGCGGGCGGGGGCGGACGCGGCGGGCGGGCCGAGCGCCCCGCCGGGAAGGTGGGTGCCCGCCCCGGCCTCCCGCGCGCCGCCGCCGCCGCCGCCCCGTCTCCGCCACGCACGCTCGCCCCGCCCGCCCCCGGCCTCCGCGCGCCCCCGGGCCCCTGCGCGCGCCCCCGGCCCTGCCGGCTCAGGGGAGGGGGCCGGCCCTTTTGCCTCCCCAAACCCCTCCCAGCAGCCAGCGGCTTTGGGGCCCCGGTGGGGAGCAGGGGGCTGATTAGCCGCGGAGCAGGGGTGTGGCCAGCGGGGCCCCGGGTTGTGAGTCACACCCGCCCCTCGCCCAGTCCCGGGGCCCAGCGCCATCCCGGCCTGAGCTGCTGCGCGCTGCCCCTGCCCGAAGAGTGTCCGCGGGCTTGGCATGCGGACCCCGGGGTGCCGAGGGAGGGCCTGAAGCGGCGGAGGGCGGTAAGCGTGCAGCGGAGCCGCTGCCCCGGGCGAGGGGTGGGGCTTGGAGCCGGGCTCGCCTGGCCGGCCCGCCCCGCCCCGCAGCCCCGCCCGTACCTGCCCCTCGCCGGCCGCTCCGCAGGTCTGGCCGCTGAGGTCAGGCTCTGCGCCCACCCGCCCGGCCCAACTTGGGCTTGAGTTCTTCCCTCGGGGCCCCGCTCTGCAGAGTTTAAAGCCCAGGCTCTTGCGAGCGCCTCGTGCCCTTTGCCCTTCGGTCTTGGGGTCCAGGCAGCGCTTCCCAGCCCAGCTTCCTGGCCCGAGCTGCCCTGGTCCCTGACCCCATGGGGCCGGTGGCTCCAGTCGTCCCTAGGACCAGCCCGGGATAGAAATGGCATTTCCTCTTGGCCAGGCTACAGCCGTTTTTGTTGTCTGTGTTCTCCAGCGCTTCCTCTGGGGATGCAGGGAGGGTAACCAGACTCCGAGGGACCCCTGCCTGCCCTCCCCCCACTCACCCCTCTTCCCCTGTCTCTTTGATCCTCTTTCCGTGCTGGTCCCTCCGCCCGCGTCCCCAGGACAGAATGACTGAGAATATGAAGGAGTGTTTGGCCCAGACCAAGGCAGCGGTGGGTGACATGGTGACCGTGGTGAAGACTGAGGTCTGCTCTCCACTCCGAGACCAGGAGTATGGCCAGCCCTGGTGAGGCCCTTCTGTGGGGAGCAGGACGCAGGGTGACTGGCTGGTGGCTTGGGGACCCAGGGGAAAGTTCCAGCTCCCTGCTTACCTTCCTTAACCTGCTCAAGGCAGGCCCTCCGGGGTCACAGAACTCCTTTCCATGCCTACCCAGCCCCCGTAGCAGGTCAGCTGGGGCCCCCAGCCTCTCTCCTTACTGCTCTTTTATTCTGATGGTTTCTCTGCTTTCTCTGCGGGTCCCTGACCTGACCAGCTCTAGGAGACCAGAGCCCTTGACTATGGAAGTTGAGGCCAAGAAACTGAAAGGGAAGCGTGACCTCATCGTGCCCAAGAGCTTCCAGCAAGTGGACTTCTGGTGTAAGTGGGGCTGGGCTGCTTCTTCCTTCATGCTGATAGGCATAGGGTTAGGGATAGGGTTAGGGGGTGCTGCGACAGTCGTTTCAGTGTGGAGTGCCAGGTACAGGCCCCGGGCCTCCTTTAGACCTGGTTGTTGGTCCACTTTCCAGATGAGAACACTGAGGCTTGGTGAGGGTTCAGTACCTGTCCCAGACCCCACAACCCAAACATGTTCAACTGTAACTCAGACCTGACCCGTTGGACCCCAAAGCCTGACTCTTCTTCCCCATTTTCTAACTTGAGGTGTAGGGTTTATGGCAGACATGTCCTTCCATTACCCAGGGAAGATAATGGGTGATTGTGCCTGCACCTGCAGGGGCATTACCAGGCCTGGGAGCCCTGAGTCCACTGTCCCCTGTCCTCGGTGGCCCTCTCCTCGGCCCCAAGGCCTTCTTGGTGTCGGGCCTCCCTTCCCGTCACAGCTGAGGCCCCGCCTCTTCTTTCCCTCCATGCAGTCTGCGAGTCCTGCCAGGAGTACTTCGTGGATGAGTGCCCCAACCATGGACCCCCAGTGTTCGTGTCTGACACGCCAGTGCCCGTGGGCATCCCGGACCGGGCAGCCCTCACCATCCCACAGGGCATGGAGGTGGTCAAGGAAGCGGGCGGAGAGAGTGACGTGCGATGCATAAACGAGGTCATCCCCAAGGGCCACATCTTTGGCCCCTACGAGGGGCAGATCTCCACCCAGGACAAATCCGCCGGCTTCTTCTCGTGGCTGGTGAGTGTCCCCTGGGCTGTTCCCTGGAAGAGGTACGTGGAAGGAAACCAGCAGGGGGAGCCATATGCTGGCCCCAGAGCTTCTCCGCCACCTCTGGATGTGTGGATGACAGATCTGGCTGTCCAGGTCCCCTGGCCGAGTGGCTGTGTCAGCACATCAGTAAATCACCTGGCGAATGCAGGGCGGTTTTCCTGTGGATTCTCACCTGTATGTCTGGCGGGCCTCTCAAAGGCAGGTGGCTTGGAGCTGGCGGCAGTGGGGACACAGGATGTGACATTCAGCCTTGAAAGCAGTGGTTTCAGGTACTGGGCCAGGTACTGGAGGCGACACCTTCCACAAGACAGAAGTGGTTCCTGCCTGCAGGGGTCTGGTTGTCTTGGGAAAAGAAAAGTGTCCCACGAGCGAGCATGAATACATGTGATTGTGGTCCTCAAAAGGGAAACACAGGCTGCCCTGGCAACTCAGCACAGAGTGGCGTGGCAGTGTTGATAGTGCCCAAGAATTTGGGGCCTGCAGCCTGCAGGTAATGTGAGCCAACCCTGATATTTACTATTGAACGTGACCTTGGGCAAGTCATTTCCTTCCCTCTGCTGCTTTGCAGCATGAGGCTAATAGTAGCTGATGGTGAGGGCGAAATGAGTCAATATCATAACGTCCTGGGATTAGGCTTGGCTTAGTTATCACAGTGCTTAGCAGCTCTTACTGTTGTTGTTGGCTTAGTTGAGGGCTTGGCGGAAAGCTTCCATTACCCTAGGACTTGAAGAATGAGTAGCAGCTAGGGTTGCAAAGGAGCTGGAAGCAGGCTCCCGATAGACCCAGGAGCTGAAAGAGGAGCTTAGAAAAGTCTGGTTTGGTGGCAGCTGTGATGTGCCCAAGTGGTAGTGGGAAGCAGTTGGTGGCGGAGGAGAGCAAGAGGTAGTCCTGGTGCATTTCCTAAGCCAGGA
>RJWM01023365.1:0-32284 GCA_004363535.1 Dasyprocta punctata
ACTTACTCTGAAAATCTTTATTGTATAGGATGGAAAACACAGAAGAAATGAACAGATTTCTAGAAATGTATGAATTACCAAAGCTGAATCAGGAAGATATAAAATTTTTGAATAACCCAATATCAGTTAATGAAATTAAAAATGTAATTAAAAACTTACCAACAAGGAAAAAACCCAGGCCTCAATTAATTCACCATTGAAGTCTACAAAATATTTAGAGATTTAATGCCAATACTCCTCAAACTCTTTAATGAAATTAAAAGGGAAGCAATTCTCCCCAACTCATTCCTGGAGGCAAGTGAGAAACACCCAACCAAAAAAGAGAACTACAGGGCAATCTCTCTAATGAACATAGATGCAAAATCCTCAATAAGATACTGGCAAACAGAATGCAGCAAACCTCAAGAAGATTATACACCATGACCAGGTGGTATTAATCCCAGAAATACAGGGATACACAAATCAATAAATGGGATACACCATAGCAACAAAGTCAAAGACAAAAATCACGTGATCATCCCAATAAATGCAGAAAAAGCTTTCTATAAAATGCAACACTCATTCATGATAAAAACCCTAGAGAAAATCAAAATAGATGGTCTCTACCTCAATCTGATAAAAGCCATCTAGGACAAACCAACAGCCAACATCATACTAAACAGATAAAAAGGGAAAGATTTCACTGTAACATCAGGAACTAGACAAGGATGTCCACTATCACCACTCCTATTCAATATAGTGCTGAAAACATTAGCCAGAGCAATTACACAAGAGAGAGAAATAAAAGGAATAAGGATAGGAAATGTAGAAGTTAAATTATCATTATTTGCAGGTGACATGATACTCTACATAGAAAAAAATCCTCCCAAAAACACCACCAAAAGACCACTAGAGTTAATAAGTTAATTCAGCAGCATAGCTGGATACGAAGTCAACACTCGAATGTCTTTCATAATAACTTCCAAAAAACTGAATAGGAATTAATCTAACAAAGGACGTAAAAGATCTATATACTGAAAATTACAGTACTCTGAAAAAGGAGACTGAAGAGGATATCAGAAAATGGAAAGATATCCCTTGCTCATGGTTAAGAAGAGCCAACATTGTGAAAATGTCCATACTCCCAAAATTGTTATACAGATTTAATACAGTCTTGATCAGAATACCATTATCATACCTCACAGATCTAGAGAAAACATTCCTAAAACTCATTTGGAAAAAGAAGAGACCTAGAATAGCAAAGGCAGTCCTGGGCAACAAAGGCAAGGCAGGAGACATCACAACCCCTGACTTGAAATTATACTACAAACCTACTGTGATAAAATTAGCATGGTACTGGCCAAAAAAAAAATAAAAAAATAAAAAACGGACCCAAGAATCACTGGAACACATTAGAAGATGCAGACACGACTACAAAGACACTCAATCTCCTTGTCTTTGACAAAGGGTCCAAACATGCTCACCGGAAGAAAGCCTCTTTAATAAATGATGCTGGAAAAACTTGCTCTCTATATGCTAAAGACTAAAATAGACTCATATCTATCACCATGCAGTAAACTAAAGTCAAAGTGGAACAAAGATCTAAATATTAAAACAGAAGCACTAAATCTACTGTAAGAGAAAATAGGTAGAAATCTTGAACACATAGATGTAGGCAAAGAGTTCATAAACAAAATCCAAGTTGCATGGGAAATACTTCTTTAAAATCAACTGGGGTCTCATCATACTAAAAAGCTTTTGCACATCAAAAGAAATCACCAACATAGTGAAAAAACAGCCCAAAGATTGGGATAAAGTTTTAGCCAATTGTCCCTAACAAAGGACTTTCATCTAGAGCATATAAAAAATTGAAAAACCTCAGACCCCTCAGATTCAAAGACCTAATCCGAAACTGGGCATCTGAGATCAGCACATACTTTTCAGATGAAGCAGTACAAATGACAAATAAATATATATAAAATATTCAGCATCCCTGGTAATTGGAGAACTGCAAATTAAAACAACACTGAGATTCCATCTCACTCCAGAAAAAATGGTTATGATCAAGATATCAACCAATAACAAATGCTGGAAGGGTTTTGGGGGAAAAGAACACTTCTCACAGTTGGTGGGAGTGCAATCTGGTGCAACCACTGTGGAAATCAACGTGGTGATTCCTCAAAAGACTAGAATTAGTGGTCCCATTCGATGTAAGTATTCCCATTCTGGGTGTCTTCCCAGAAGAATTAAAAACATCATACTACAGTGATACATGTGCACCCATGTTTATAGCAGTACAATTTGTAATAGCTAAATCCTGGAAATGACCCAAATGCACATCAACTCTAGAATGGAGTACTACTCAGCAATAAAGAAGGATAAATGGGAGACTTTTATAAGTAAGTGGATGCAACCTGAGACCATACTTGTTAATGAAATAAATCAGACTCATGCTCATAAACATCACCTTGTTTACCTGGTGTGAGAAATTCAAACAGTAAATAAGGTCTAAAAGTACATAGATATTGTAAAATGGTAAGAAATTGTTCAAAAGGAAAAAGGAATTCAGATGGGAAAAGGAAGGAAGGGAAAAGGAAAGAAAAAATGCAACTTAGTTATATTATTAGTGTCTCATAATTCATAGAAAAGGACAGTTTGCACTAATGATGATTAGAGAATTTTGTATGCCCATATCTTGCACCCTGAGTAACTATTTTAAAAATAACAATATGCAATGTACTATCTTTTGTTATTCTCCTACCATCTTGTTATGAAAGTTTGTTTTACCTTTTTTCCATAAAATAAAAAAGAGAATAGAAAGATAAATTACAGATCAAGAGAAAATATTCATGAAGCATAAATCTGATTTTAAAAAAAAAACTTGGATTTAGAAATACAAAGATCTCTCAAATCTCTATAATAAAAAGTGAGAAACCCAAGTATAAATAAAGGGCCAAATAAAAATATTTGATAAGAATCAGGGAGGTACCCTTTTAGAGAGGAAGGTAATCTGGGATGAGGACCAGGAAGAAAGGGGAAGTAAAAATGATTAGGATGCAGTAGGTACCCAAATTAATGTAATGTGTGCATATCACAAATACTAAAAAAAAAGAAAAAAAAGTCTAATTTTGAAAATGGATAAAATATTTGAACGTTGAACAAAAGAAAATGCATATGCAAATAAATGCATAACAAGGTATTCAACACCATAAGCATTAAAGAAATGCTAATAAAAGTCAAATTTGAAACTACTAAATATTGATTAGAATAGCTGATATTAAAAAGACAATACCAATTGTTAGCATGGACTTGAAAAACTAGAACACTTATACACTGATGGTGGGAATGTAAAACGGTACAATGACTTTGGAAAACAGTTGGGTGATTTCTTTAAACATTACACATAGAGCTACTGCATTTCATACCTAGGGTATGAAATAAGACGTGCCCCATACAAAGACTTGTACACAAATGTTCCTGGCAACTTTACTTGTAATAATTCCAAAGCGTCAAAAACCTAAATGTCCACCAGCAGGGTCAATGGACAGGCAAACTCTAGCATACCCACAAGGAAGTACTACTTGGTAATGAAAAAGAACACAGAGCCGAGTGACGTGATGCATTACGTCTGTTGAGTAATGCAGGCCAGATTTTGAAAGGCAGGTGACCCTGTGCATCTGGGAGTCCTGTGTCTGCAAGTTCCACCTGCTCTGGATCCAAATTATTGAGGAAGAAACACGCTTCTGCCCTGAACACATGCAGGCTTTTTCCCTCGTCATTATTCCCTGGATCATACAGTAGAGCAGCCATTTGCATGGATTTATATTTCTCTTTATAAGTACTAGAGAGATGATGCAGAGTACTGAACATGGGAGCGTGTGTAGGTCATGTGCAAGTACTGTGACCTGATTTTTATTCGGTTTCCTTATTTGCTTTTTATTATTAACTTTATTTTGCGTTAGCACATACTTGTCACACACATTGATCACGTTCGTCATGGCATTTGCACCTGTATATAACCTATTTTAACGCCCCTTTTTTTCCCCACGCCCTTCCATCCCTTCCCTCCCTCTTCCCCTTCCCATTTACAAAAACTTGGCTTCCATTTTTTTCCCTTCCATTTTCTATTTTTCCTGTTCTCTTCCTTCCTTCCACTCCTCCTCTCCCTCGTTCCCCTTCCCATTTGAACAAATTTGGCAGCCTAGCAGGATACGAAGTCAGCATTCAAAAATTAATAGCTTTCCTGTTCACAAGTAACAGTCCTACTGCGGGAGAACTTAGGGAAAGAACACCTTTCACAACAGCATCAATAAAAATGAAAAACTTAGGAACCGGTTTACCAAAAGAAATGGAAGACCTCTACAATGAAAACTACAGCATTCTGAAGAAGGAAATCTTTTTCTAGGCCGGACTTGAGCCTCTGTGAATTTTGTTATCTGTGGAATCCCAAAACCAAGCCTCCGTGGATACCAGGGGATGGCTTCATAAGTGACTACCTCCCTGCAAAGTCTCTTCAAAGTGCTCAACTTTGTGGCAGCCTGGAGCAGGTCAGGCCAGCCTAGGGTAGGTGTCCTGGAGAGGGAAGGAGGGATATTAAAGCCCCTGGGGGAAACTTAAAGGGTGAGGACTTTGCCCACTATTTTGATTGTGGAAATGGCTTTAGAGGTGGGTGCACGTGCCAAAATTTACAGAATTGCATTCTTCAAATACATGCAGTGTATAGTGTGTCTCGATTTGGTTTTTGTTTTTTTAAGGTCTTCAACGACTTTGCATCCTCCGTTGCAGTTTGCACTGCATTCTACCCTTAATTGTGACCCACAAACCCTGGGGGATCTGACCCCGTCTTACTCATGCTCCCCTTCTCCCTGTGCCCCCTAGCCTCAGCCACAATGGCCTCCCTTCTCTCTCCAAGCCGTTTACCACCCAAAACTTACACTTGCTTTTCCCCCATTACATTCGGGGCTCAAGTGCTCCCCAACCCCGCATCATTCCCAAGAGACATCTCCCTAAGGAGTCACTCAGCCAAGTAGCACAGCACTGATCCTCTCTGAACACATGACCCACTTCCTTCATAACCCTGTAGTTTGCACCAGGATGGTTGTGGTGTGAACAGCTAAAGTTCCAGAACTTGGAAGGCTGAGGCAGAAGGATTGCTGTGAGCTGAAGACCATTCTGGACTATATAGACTCTGTATCAAAAAGCCACAAGAGCTCACACCATATCCAAAAGGAGCCGCCACATCTACTGCCTGCTTGTTTGCTATGTCTCTCCCTCCATAAAACGCAGTGCTTCGAGGGGAAGGCTCTTCCCTGCCCTGCTCATTGCTCTCGCCCTGTCCCCCCTGGCATGTAGTAGAATCTTGCCCAAGACTCCTGAATAAATGACTACATGAAGTCTGATACTGAATCCCTGAAAGTAAAAACTGCCAACGCGTTCACTTGTCGTTAAATACTAACATTTTCCACACACAGGACAGCTTGATTTCAGAGCATTTGTCTCCCTCTGTTCATACTCCTGACCCATTCATCTTTCCGACTTTCAGGAATGCTTCCTTTCCTCAGTTTACAAGCCCACGGCAGCCTCTTGGACATGAATTCCAGGATCCTATCTCACTGAGTAACAATAATGCCCTCTTTGGTATTGTAATTTATCAAAAACTCAAGTTCAATATAAATAACTCAAGAGATAGTCTGTTCCAAAATGCAGAACATTTGGGGTCAAAAGTAAATATTCTGACATGACCAAAGTGTTAGAGTAGGAAGAAATAAAATCACCTTTTGCATTGACAAATATTTGCAGGATTTCTTTCTTTCTTTCTTTCTCTAAAGGTGAAGCCTGAGTAAGCCAGCGGCAGCTCTGAACCTTAAAATCACACAGTTCACAAGCAGCAGAGCCCGAGCCCAGCTACAGCCTTCTGCCATCGGGAGGTGGAAAAGACGCTCCGGGTCTCCAACATTTGTACCCAGAAATGACCTCTGTCCCTGCTGCTCATGTCGTGCTGGCCAATCAGATCACAACCATGCTCTTGCTCCTGGGAGCGGGGGGCACAGTAGCCCTGTGTTCCTGGAAGAGGAACCGAGTCAGCAGCTCGATCCCTGCATCACAGGTGACGTCAGCGCCAGCAGGAGAGCAACCTTCACCACCGTGGGCAGTCATGGAAGACTCGAGCGCTGGGCAGCGTTACCCAGACACCTGAAGACAGGGATCAGAGACCCCGCCGGCCTGATTTCAACCCACGCACTCTCGAGAGGGGGGTCCATGCCTTCAAGCATACAGGCCTGTGTGTCCAGGCATTGCGCTGAATGTAGGGGCACTGGAGCCCCGCCTCCACCTTATGTAAACAAGGATTCCCATGTGTCCCTCTGCTCACCTCTGCCAGTGGGAACTCCCTGGTTGCACCCCCGCCTCCAGCCAGCCCTCCCAAACATCTTCCAAACAGCTGGGAAGTCCACTGGCTGACTTTGCAGAAGTCCCTCTTCAATGCTTCCTTTCTCAGAAAGTGGCTCTGGCAATGCTGAGCCACTCACACCAGATGGGAGGCTTTACACAGAACCACAACCAAAGACCGCCCGTCCTCCGCACGAGGTGGCAGTGAACGTCCTCTGAGGTGCTGCTCGTCACACCTGTCAGCGTCACAGCTCTGCCTGCGCACTTTTGGCAGAAGAGACTTCCCTGGTTAAGAGAAGGTTTTCTAAACAAGCATATAGTTGGATCTTTTTCATTATACCTGCTATTCATTTCACATTCTCGTGATCCTGAACCAAAGCCAAAAAGATATTCTTTAGCCATGTGTGTCTTTGAAAGTTGGAGCTTCGATCCGTCTATTCTCGATTTAATTTATGAGGGAAACGTGTTCTGACTGCAGCTGCATACCAGTTACAGTCATCTCCCTCCTGGGGCTTCGTTCTGGGGAGTCAGAACATTCAGCGTCAGCTTCAGGAGGATGTTGGGCTGCAGGTCATGTTCCTTGGGAAGTGGCTCTGGGGTGAGAGGTAGCACCCGGGACCCTTGCCAGTGCATTGTCTGGGGATCCATACCATGAAGGAAAAGGAAGGGCATGGGGTGAGGCAGAGGGGAGCCCAGGCTGCAGCAAAGACTTCAACAGAAAGTTCAGTGGACCCACGAGGAGCAGAGAAGCTAAAAAGGCCCATCTGAGCCACCGTCTCACAGCCAAGATGGTGGGTGTCCTGCACGGGGCAGCCATCAGGGGCAAAGTCCCGGGAATGGGCATGGCTCGGAGGAAATAACACTCTCCAGCCCACAGCAGTTTCCATGGAAGGCCACAAGCCTTTCCTGCCCCTGGAGACCAAAGGCATTCATTCCTGGAGGAAGATTCGGTGCAGTGCAACAGGACCCACTACACACTTTACACCCATAACTGAAATTTAGTTAGGCAGCATGAGTTCATGGAAAGAGCCCAGGGGACCAAACCGATCAGCCTGCAGAGATGGGTGAGCAGCCAGAACTCAATAGCTCAGGCCACCGCTGGGACCCTGCACTCAAGAAAGAGCAGGTCTCTGAGAAAGTGCTGGGCATTTCTATCCTTGCCCTGAACTCCATAATACACAGTCTGTGAATTTTGAAGGCTATTGTCATGGTGGATACATTGTATCAACTTGAGAAGTTTAGAAGTTTAACTAAGGAGACTCAGCACTCATCCTGTGCAAGAAAAGGGCACAGATTTTGTGAGTGCTACACCCGCCCTGGAGCAGGGGTGGCCTGTGTACAATATAAGGGAGGAGAAGAGGCTTGTTTTCCCCTTTTGCTCTGGCTGCTGCCTTGAAGTGCTGCCCCAGTGCCATGCCACCCTGCCTTGGAGCCAGCTGATTATGGACTGAACCTTCCACAGACAGTGAGCTAAATAAACCTTTCCTTCCTTCATTTTGGGTGTCAGGTATTTTGTCCCCGCGACAAGAGAAAAGTAACCAAGACAGCCACACCAAGTGATAAGTGCAACGTGGGAGCAAATTTTTCTGCCCCAACAGTAGATTCTGCTCCTGAGAGCCCTATAACAGCCAACAAACAGCTCCCTGCTGCAGACTAGCCTGAGCCCCGACACAGACCAGCCCACCTGTGGCCGCTAACACCGAAGGTGATATCCGCTCCCATCCCTTTTACTTCATTTCTCTCTGGACCTGCCTTTCATTTCCAGATCCAGGCATTTGCTAGTGTAGATTTCTTCCATTCTGCTGGCTTCTGGGAGGAATGGAAAAATATGAACTCCCTGGCTCGGTCCGCTGCCTCTGGGCTTCTGGCGCATGGCCACCTCTAATGCTCCAGATCCTGAAAGACTGAGGCAACCTCTGGAAGTAGCTAAGAGATGCCTGGTATTGTGGGTTGAATTGCATCCCCTCAAATAGCACCAAAGTTTTCATCCCCAGTAACTCAGAATGTAACTTTATTTGGAGATAGGATCCTTCCACAGATAGTCAAGTTCATACAAGATCAATGGAGTGGGTCTAATTCAATACTACAGGTATCCTTAAGAAGGGAAATTTGGATACTGAGACACAGTCTATGTGAACACCAAGGCAGAGACTGGGCTAAACTCTGTGGAAGCCAAGGAACACCAAAGGTTTCTGGGAAACCATTGGGAGCCAAGGGGAGAGTCATGAAGGTCTCCCTCGCCAGCTTTGGAAGGAACTTCGCCAGTGCCTGAGTCTTGGACTACTAGCTTCCAAAATCGTGCAGCAATCATTTCTGTTTTTTAAGCCATGGGCTTGTAGTACTTTGTTACAGCAGCCCTGGGAAGCGGCACACCTGGGGACCTAGCGGTTGATTCCAGCTTGGCTTCCTAGCTCCCACTCTAGAGAGGGTTGACCTCCTGGGAGCAAGCAGATAGGACAGAACACCAAGGCCGCAGGGCCATCAAGTAACAGAGAAACTAGGTGGTCGGCAAAGCAAAACCACAAACTATAACCTCATACCCACTAGGATGACAAAAATTAGAAAATAACAGAGTTGGTGAGGCTGTAGAGAAATTGGAGCCCTTTGCATTGTGACTAGGAATGATACGGCCACTTTGGCAAACAATATAGAGGGTCCTCCAAAACTAACAATAGTATCACCATAAAACCAAGCAATTTCACTTCTGTACAATCAAAAGAATTGAAAGTGGGGTCAAAAAGAGGCATTTGCACACACATGTTTTACAGCATTACCTACAAAAGCCAAGGGTGGACGCAGCCCAAATGCCTATCTATAGATGAATGGATAAAGGAAAATGTAGAATATCTATACAGGAGAATATTATTCTCCCATAAAAAATGATAGATATCCTGTCACATGCTACAACATGGATAAATCTTGAGAGAATTTTGCTAAATAAAATGAGCTGGTCACAAAAAGACAAAGACTGCTCTAGTGCACTCATACACGATGTCTAGAGCAGTCAAAATCACAGAAACGCACTGTACAAGGTCGGTCAGCAAGGTGGGGTGTGAATGGAGAGGTGTTTTCCAATAGGTGAAGACTTGTAGTTGTGCAAAATGAGAAGGTTCTAGAATCTTTCACAACCATATGAATATAATTAGCACTACTGAGCTGCACACATTAAAGGGGAAACTTTATTATGTGGCTTTAGAACACAGAGAGAACAAGGAGGGGCGAAGACAGAGGAGGAAGGATGAGGAAGGAGGGGAGGAGGTGAGGAGGGGGAGCAGAGAGCTCAGTGGCAGCCAGTCTTCCGGGGCCCGGGCCCCACACCCCATTCCCCAGCGCACCACCCCTCGATGCCAGCAGCGCCCTGCCAGGGCCTTGAGGAAGGCCGTGGACAGAGGGGTCAGTCAAATGGGTGCAGCCCACCCACGAAGCCACTGGCCCGGGCAGGGTGGGCACTCACTGGAAATCTTTTGGGGTGCCCGTCATCTTGCGGTCTTATCGGCAGCCCTGCCTGCAGAGGCTGAGGGGCCGGCCGGGGCGCAGAGGGCTGGAGGGCACAGCCGAACCCAGCACTGCTGCAGGCGGAGCCAGGGCTCCCCGCAGCACGGCCACCGCCGCTGGCTTTGCAGAGCCACTGGGCTCCAGGTGGCACTCGGGACTTCTCAAAGCGGGGCCGCAACGCCAGCGCCCACCGACACCCATTTGTGTATTCACTGTTTCTTCTGTTCTTTCTCTTTCTAAAAACTTTTTCCGGAAGGGAAAGCCGATCACCCAGCGAAAAGCATTTTCCTTAGAGATCACTTAAGGTACTTGGCAGCTTGGATTGCCAAATTCGGCAGAAGAGAACAAAGTGAGACGAGGGACCCAGGGTGAGAAGAAAACGTCCCACGAGGCCTCAGAGGCCGGGGAGCGTTCCAGCCCCTCCCTCTCCCCCACCGCCGGGCCACTGCCTAGCTGTCCACGCCGCCTTCTGAGCTGGCACCCCCTCGGGCCTCAGTCAGGGTGGCCTAGGCCTGAGTGCCAATGCCCGGACACTGCAGGCCTCTACGAGGGGAACAAACCCACCGCCCACCTCCACGGCGTGGAGTGTTCAAGTTTCTTTCCCACTTGCCAAAACCTGATTTCCTGTTTCTAAGAAAAAAGCCTTAAAATACCCTTCTAAAAAAGACTCTTTGAGGCAGCTTAAAGATCAAAGAGGTCTCAGAAAGTAAGGTTTTGTTTGGTTAAGGGCACATGGATCAGAAGAATTCCCATTAAATTTCCCTTTTTAAGGGCTGAGGATTTTTACTGGGCTGGGGCAAAAAAACTCGTGGACAACTCAAATGATTCTAAGAGGCTGCGAGGAGCAGGGCCTCCTCCCACCTGCTCCCTGCTGAGAGGCTGTTATGGTTGATACATTGTGTCAGCTTCAGAAGTTTAGAAATTAAGGCAGAGACTCAGCAGGGAGCAGCATCCTTACCTTGCAAATATCTTCAGCCTGTGCAGTAGGAGTGCACAGAGCCCCCTGGGGTGGAGGGTAGCCTGCATGCAGTATAAGGGAGAGGAAGAGGCTTGTTCTCCCCGCTTTCATTCTGGCTGCTTTTGCTGGCTGCTGCCTTGAAGTGTTGCCCCTGCGACTCACCACCCTGCCTTGGAGCCAGCTGATTACAGACTGAAACCTCCACAAACAGTGAGCTAAATGAGCTAAATTTTGTCCTGGCAATGAGAGGAAAGTAACCAAGACTTGCAGAGCAGAGGCCCAGAGAAAGCGAGGGCCTGGCCTGTGCCCCCAGAGGAGCAGGCATCAGAAACAGCAGTGACATCTCTGCTCCCAGACTACAGTGTCTCCAGGAAGTGGAAGTTGCAGGATTCTTTTTAAAGTTAAAGGCAATCTAAAATTTGACCCATTCAGGAGGAAGATAATAAATGTCCTTATTCTTTTGATTAAAAAAGCATCAGAGTCTGGAAAGTATGCCAGCAACTAACCTTTCCTGAACACTCCTGATGCATTGCTCATTAATCACCACAATAATTCCGTGAGCTATTTGCTGTGTTCTCTCCATTCACAGGCAAAAAAGACAAAGGACTTGGATTCTGGCTTAAGCTGTGTTTTTTTTTTTTTTTTTTTTTTTTTTTTTCCTTTTGGAGTGAACAGATGTGACAGGCTTTTCCCATACGTGGTATGAACGAACCCTGAAAGCAGTCCTAAGAGGGCAAAATCATCGTCTTCACTACACGAAATAGAAAATCGAGCTGTAAGAAATGGATTTGCCCAAGACCTCTCCAGCAGGAAGTGGCAGGCCTCACCCCTGTACCCCAACCTGGCCTGCAGGACCCGCTCTCTTCCTCTGCCTCCCCACAGAGCTGTCATGAGGGTCCAATCGAATCGTGGGGCGAGCGCCTCCTGCACACACTGCAGAAGCTAGCAGGCTGGAGGGACTGTCATGCTGAGAGGCAGGGCGTGCTGTCTCCCTAAACTTCCACGCTGGCTCATGACGTCGGGATCCAAGAGCCAGGCAAGGACGAGGGGCCAGGTCTCTCGGCTGAAAAGCATTTTCCAAATAAAAGATTGGGCTGAACTCACTCTTGTTTTCCTTGGGTGGGTCCCAACCTCCCACATGTTTAATGAGGTGGGAAGGTTTGGATCCCGAAGGCCATTGCTGGAGGCCAGTGCGAATCCCAGAGCCCGGCGCCCTGGGCCTGCAGGGGAGGAGACAGCCTGTGGCAGAGGCACAGGACTGTCACCTGCTCGTGCCACACCAGGCGGGAGCAGCACCCCTGGGCCAAGCTCTGCTTCGCACGGGGGCGGTCACGTGTGGGTGCAGCGGATGTCGTTGCAAACAGAGCCCTGCTGGACTGGAAAGGGGGCCACGTCCCGGTCTGACCCTGCAGGACACTGCTCACAGTCCTGGGACTTCTGCAGGCCTGCCTCCCACAGCCCCCTACCCTGGGCAGTCAGACTCCGTCATCCCTCTCCTCTTCCCCACAACGCATGCCAACGTTATTGCTGAGCTATGTTCTCCCCGTAATCCACAGGTGCAGGCCCCAGCCCCATGTATAGGAACGGTCTTAGGTGATTAAGGTAAGATGAGGTCATGAGGGCGCTTTTAGTCTAGTGTATCTGGTGTCCTCAGAAGAAGGCATTAGGAATAGACACTGTTGAAAGACTACAAGAACACACAGGGAGAAGGAGGCTATGGACACATCACGAGACAAGACACAGCCCTCCATGCCTGGGTCTCAGGCGTCCCACCTTGAATTGAAGGTCGGAGTCTGCTGTCTGAGCCCCAGTCTGGTGTGCTTTGTACAGGAGCCATAGCAAACCAACACACCCAGTGTCTGACCGCTCCGTGTAGAGGAATTCTGTGTTTCCTGAATGAATGGCATGATGGGTAAAACCTTCTCGGGGCACCCCCGATAAGTCTGCAGTCTTAGGGGCGGACAGGACTCTTTCTCCCTCAGTTTCTGCCTGGCGCAAGGCTCGCTGGGTGGAAACAGCTGTGGGCGTCTTCATGGAGGGTGTGTCCTAGCAGGGAGCTGAGCACCTGACTCTCTCCTGAAGAACGATTCCCCAGTTACTGTGACAGGCGAATCCGCCCATTTCACCACTGTCTCCTCTCTCAAAGGCAGCGTCCATGGGGAATCTGTGGATTTGAATCAAAGTGATTAAACCCCAAAATGACTTCCAGACCCACTGCCAAGGAAAAATAATATTTTCCTCTACTCTTCTCTATCTAACCAGACCCCACCCTGCCTTCCTTCTGGTAGTTCATCTTTTTGTGAAACCTGCGCAGATCGCTTTGCTTGTGTTGATCTTTGACTGAATATCCCTTATTCCTGGCCACTCGTATGCTATTCATTAAGAGGCCCTAGGTGGGCAGACCTAGGAGTCAGTGCTAACAAGGCCTTGAGCCCAGTCACTTCATTTATGCCTCAGTTGCCTCATCTTTCAAACGAAGGCAGTGATACCTCCCATCCTCACAGTCCTCTTCTTCCCTTTCAATAGAGCCCTGTCGCAAACTAGCACACACAGCCACCAGTAGGAGCTGTTTCTCAGCTTAAACGGTAGTGAAATGCAGTCACGTGACTCAGTTCAGCCCAGCAGGGCATGGCAGGGGGCGACGCCCCTTTCTGGTTACTCCTTAGACTGGCTCAGCCATCTCCAGGGCTCTCTCTCTTTATCTCTCTCTGCAGGTCGGGAAATTGGAGCAACAGCAGCAGTTATAGCTGCGCATGCAGTCGGCAGACCCCCTGCCAGCCCGGGTCCCCGGATCTCTCGTGAAAAAGTTGTGTCTGGCCCAGACCTCCAACTGTCGCACAGGGGGAATAAACATCTGCTTTAGTTAGGCTCCAGAACACCCAGTCCTTCTGTCACACCAACCTCACCTGTACCCTGAGTGATGAGCAGGCGTATTTTGGAGATTGTCGGGAAAATAGTCAGAGCTACTCGACACATATGGACTCGTGATGCGTCGGTACCAGCGGTTATCACAGAATAAACTGTGGTAACTCAACAGCTGTGGGCTCTAAAGAGAAGGAAAAGCTATTACAGTCCTGTGATTCCCAACCTGGGGGTCTGGGAGAACGGTGGGACTCCTAATAGCAATGGGTAGGGTTGTGGGAGACACTATGGGGAGAGAAAATAAAGCAGGCCTTAGCCATGCTGAACTTAGCTGCGGGCCGGGGCTGCAGGAGGAGTTGCCAACAGGCAATGCGAGGTGCAGGCTGAGGCCGAGGCCTGGAAACCCGGGAACACAGACCCTTCCTGGGGGGTGGGGAGTGGAGCCACGGGAGTGACAAGCTTTCTGAGGGCCCAGGCCGCAGACACAGACACTGGGAGGATGAGGAGGAGACACGTCTGGCTGGGGCAGAGGCTTCCTGGGCCGGGAAGAGAGAAAGGCCTGGGAGTCAGGTTATCCCCCAGTGCGGTGCCATGGAGGCAGCCAGGGGTTCAGGTCCTGCTCGGCAGGAAGCGGGCTGTGGAGGCTCCTGGATGGGGATGACGACGAAGTCTCCCCGCTGGGCAGAGTCTCCTGGGCAGGGGCAGAGGGCAGCAGCTCCCCCGGCAGCCGTTTCGCTGTGACTGCTGCAGACCGGCGTAAGAGCCAGGGAATGACTTGCCCAAACTTTCTCCCTCTGGGTTGCGTGCTACAAGACCAGAGGATTCTAAATGCAAAAGATCAGATGAAATTAAATGTCTTCATCTGGGTATGTTTTAAGAACTTGGCTGGTCAACATGCATTTGAAAGTCCTTGCCCTAGTATGCATTATGGCGGTGGTCTAACGTGGCAGAAGGCCAAGGTGAAGACCACTTCCTCCTTCTTCCCCTTCAGCCCCAATTACAACTTCCTTTCCCGTGCGCACAAAGAGAATTCCAATCAGTTCCTTTCACGTCACCAACGCCCGCCCGGTGCACCGCTTCCAATCAGAGGTCATACAACCCTCTGCCCTTCTGTATGCAGTCAGAGGAAAATGCCCAACCCCACGGGTTATGGGCTTCCTCTCTGCGTCCTCAGTAAAGGCCACTTTCTCTTTCCTTTTGCTTCTCTGTTGCGCCAGAAAATCTAACAGCATCAAGGCTGAGTATTTCGAGGCGATTTCCGCGGAGGCAGTGAAAGCAAAGATGCAGCCACAGTGAGCTGGTGGGATGGAGAGGAGCGCGAGGCAGAGGAGCAGAGGAAGGCTCCCGGCCCCGGCCTCGTGGCCCTCCCGTCGCCACACGCGTGTGCAGGGTCTGCTCCTCGTCTCTCACGCTGTCTGGAGACCCGTAGCTCGGTGCTGTGGGGGAAACGAAGCTGGACGAGGGGACGAGAGTGAAGGACACAGGTGCTGTCCCCCAGGGAAGTCCCCTCCCCGTGACTGCAGAGCCAGACACAGGGTGGTGGCAGCAGAAGCCACGCAGCCCCCAGGGCGGCAGTGTTCCAGGCTAAAGGTCAGCCAGGACCAAGGCTTGGAGCTGGAGCGGGCACGGCGTGCGTGAGGAAGGACCCCGAGGTCGTGGCTGATTGAGGAAGAGGGGAGCAAAAGAAGGTCGTCCCGCTGCGGGCCGCTTGGTCGCCAACCTGCAACTTCTCCTCCTGCCTGACCTCAGTTTAGACGCAGTGCCGGTGGCGGGAGCTGCGTTTGAGGGGTCGGCACCCGCAGCAGGCCCAGAAGGTGTGTGAGACTCAGAGGTACGGGAACCGAGAAGCCCGCAGCCAGGCTGGCCTACTGGCTCGCGGCCCCAGGAATGGGTGGGAAGGTCCAAGAAACCTGAGGGCCTGCAGAGGTCTGCACTCGCCAGCGTGGCCCCCTTGCCCCTTAGCCGTTACTGCTTTGCCCACAACCTGGCAAAATGTATGGGACCTACTGTGTGTGAGTGCACGTGTGCACATGTGGAGGAGCTCAGGGCCTGCCTCCCCCTGAGATATGTCCGTATCGCTTCATTCTGAGACAAGGTCTCTCTAAATTGAACTTGTGACCCTCCTGCCTCAGCCTCCCAAGTGTGCCACCACTCCCAGCTGAGACCTGCTTCTTAACATGCCACAGGCTCTTCAGTGAGAAGAGGGACACAAGCTGCCTCCCAGCAGGACCTGGCTGTGCACCCTCGGCTCAGCCTCCTCCCCACTCTGGGCCTGGATTCCCTGTACTGTATCATGACAGGCTACTGCCCCAGTCCAAAGCCTACAAGCCTGTGAACCCAGCACCGAGCCCTGTTCGCAGGCGGAGCGAGGGGTGCATACAGGAGGGCCGCCCTTCTCTTTTCCTCCCCAGGTACCGCTCAGACACCTTGGAGCTAGTTTCCGAGCTCCAGCTGGCTCCCAGTTGGCCGGGTTCTGGAATCGGCCTCCCTTCACAGGAAAGGGGTACAATGACCTGTGAGTCTCACTCGCGGGTTCACCCCGCTGATGTCCACACCTGAAGCCTCCACTGACCGGACCACAGGCGACACATGTGGAGAGACGGCGGAGACACCGAGAGGCCAGCTGGCGAACAGCAGTGCTCTGCTTTGAACCGATGGTTTCCCATGCACGATCCTGGGACGGCACAGGCGTGACTGCCTCCGCCCCTTCCTGCGGGCACTTTCTTACGCTCCACGTGCCGGCCCGTGTTCCCAGCACGCGTCCGGGGACCCAGGGCTTTGGAAGAAGCTCGCGTTTTGCATTTCAACATGCAGCGTGACTCCCATTCCCAAGGTGAGAACTTCTGCCATTTCTACTTCACAGACGAGAAAACCGAAGGGCCCACGGAGGAGCGATCAGAGCGTCCCCAGGGCTGAAAGGCCACAGCATGGACCCCTGCAACCGGCCCTGGGAAACCCCAGAATGACTGGAGTTTAACGACAGGAAATGCCCCCTGCCTACCTGCATCCGTGAATCAAACCTCACTTTCACGTCTCCCAGATATTCACTGTCTGCCTGCAGCTCCAGCTTTCCGGAAAGCGGGGACTCGGCTGCTGCACCAACCCCTCACCTCGCCGACCTCCGTGGTCTGTGTTAGCCCCTCGATCATGCAATGACTCCTCCTGCCCCCGCCTCCCCACACGGCCATGCACAGCAGCCATGGCAGCCAGAGCCCTGGGAGGATAGCTGAGTTCCTGGGCAGCTCTGCAACCCAGTGGCACGCCCTGCTACAGCCTGCCCTGCGGAAAATGTTTGCAGAGTCCTGGTGCGGCCTCCACCCACTCGGAGGGTGGAGATGGAGCCACTTAGATCCAGAGCACCAGCTACTCTGACTTTCCACGCTGGAGTCACAGCACCCTGCCCAGGAAGGCCCCTGGGCCCCCGACTCCCCACGGTCCCAAATGCCAGGATTCCGAAGATGTATTTGCAAGTGTCAGAGTCACCGAAGGAGAACCTTCTGGCCCGTCCATGAGGAACGGCCCTGAGAGATGTGCTCTGACCGAAGAAACCTGAGACCAAGCGCTGAGAGAGGGACGCAGTGACCACTGAGTCCTGCAAAGCCCAAGTCTAAAGCGCTGAGCAAGCCGCCGCCCGAAGGGTGGGCCCGGGCCGCGGGCACACAGCTGCAGAAGCTGCTTTGATGAATCACTCGTTTCCACTGTGGGGTTCAGCAACCAAGGATCTGTTACACGGAGAATGGAAAGAGCAAGTGCAAAGATCCTAGTCCTCCTGCCGCCTGCTCTGGCCAGGCCTATCAGGAAATAAGAGGAAGAATTAACCTCAAGAAAAGCTAACACATTCGGAATGGATTCCACTTTGGTCTGGAGAAATACTCTCCTTGCCTCCAACTCCACGAAGTATTTTCATTTGCCACCCTTAGCTCTGAGGGTCTCAGTACCCTTTCCAGGGATGTTTTATTGCTTCCTTTTACAAATGAGGAAACTGAGGCTCAGAGAAGCAAACTCACTTACCGAGGCCACACGATGTGAAGTGTAAGGCTGGTATCGCAGCCCGGGCCATCTGGTGTACAGCATCTAGCCAGCAGGCCACAAAAATGTCCTGTGACACAGGAATTTGTTACACTCTGGATTCAAAGAGAAACTAAGTTTAAAGCCAGGAGGTGATCCCAGGTTTCTTAGCAGGAAAACTTCCACCACACCACAGTATCCTAGTCACCGCTCCAGGCCCTGACCTGTCTCTCCAAGCTGCCCAAACAGCAGCTGATGGGTCGTAGGTGCTAAATAAACAGTGGGTTGGTGGACAAGTCCGCCTTTGAAGTTTGCTGGTAGAAGAGATGACGGTCTTCACTGAGCAGAGAGTGATTCGCCTTGCTCCGGGCTCACATCTGAATTTGAGGAAAAGCAGTTGACTTAGCGGTGAAATGGTCCCCAGTCTCTTTCCCAATAAGGACAGGACAAGGAGAGAAAGAACCCACTGTTCCGGTCCGGAACGAGACTGAAAACCATGGAAAAGGCTCCATGCTTTTCGTCTGCAGGGAACGGGCCGGGGGGTGGTGTGGACCGGGACAGTGGCACAGCGGCATCCCCGAGGACAGGCAGCTGGGTACTGAATGCTATCGTCCCTCTCGCCGTCTGTCAGCTTGCAGAGGTGGAGCCGCCGCTGACTGAAAATCATAGTGCAAGAAACCACCACGTGTCCTGCTAGTGCAGGCTCACTCGCTCTCCCGCTGCCTCCGTCACGGGCCAGACGGAACACTGGCAGCTGAGGAGGGGCAGGACAGCCAGTGACAAGGTCCTGCTGGGTCCCCTTCTAGATGGGAATTCTCCGGTCTTCACCATAATCCTGCAAAAGACAGATCCTTATTTTACAGAGGAGAAACCCAAGGATCAAAAGGTTCTGATTTCCTACATGATCACTCAGTGTCACACACAGGATTTGAACCCAGGCCTCCCAGAGCACAAAGCCTGTGTTTCCTCCCACGTGACCTGATTAGAGTCCACCAACGGAGGATGCTTTCACAGAGGAAAATGCTCTGCACACAGGCTTCCCGAGCTCTACCTCGGAGCTGTGAGGACCAAAGAGACAGAGCGGATAGAATGATCTCCACTGAACAAATGCACAGACCAGGAATAAATGTTTAAGTGACACATGTGGAAAATATGCTACATGTAATTCCTGTTTTGTAATAAGAAACTCTCTCTTCAAACCACTTTGGTAAAATAATTGTGGGCCGCTTGATTACAAGTGGTCAGTTAGACAGTACCACACCTGGCATTTGAATACAGGACAGGATGTTCTGGTTTTATGATTGTGTCAAATTTTTCTGTTGTGAGGATCTGCTTGTTTCTACCTTGATGTCTGTGTTACCTTTCTGTCAACTGTGGCAAAATACCTAGGAAAAACAACCTAAAGGAAGAAAGATTCGTTCTGGTTCCTGATTTTAGAGGTTTCGGTTCCGGGTCACTGGCTCCATTCCTTTGGGCCCGAGGCGAGGCAGAGGACGGAGCCGCTCACCTCATGGTGGCCAAGAAGAAGAGAGAGAGCCAGAGTGGAGGGCCCGGGACAAGGGAGAGTCCCCAAGGGTGTCACCTCGTGACCCACACCCTGCATCTAAGCTTCCCTTCCTAAATTTCTGTCACCTCCCAATAATGCCATCGAATATCCGGTCACCTTCCAAAACCTCCACCTCTGAAGACCGCTGCATTGTGATCCACACCTCAGGACACGATCCTCTTAGGGGTGTACCTTCAAAGACACTGCTGTGGTTTATATCTAGATGTCCACCAAGAGCTTCGTGTGATCATAAGGGATTGAATCTTGGCTGCATTGCTCTCATTGGTTTATAGTGCTGCGAGCAGACAGGGCCTGGGCAGAAGGACAGGGCACTGGAGCAGGACACGGAAGGCCATGTCTCCTCCCTGACGCCCCCCCCCCCCAGTGCTCCCTGCTCCCTGTCGGCCCTGCTGTGAACAGCTCTTCTCTGCCTGGTCACTCTGCACTGGGACTGGCTGAAATGGACTGAAGTGTCAGCCAAAATACACCTCTCCTGCCTTTAAGTGGCCGTGCCAGGTACTGTTGTCTCAGCAATGAAGAAGGTGACTAAGACAAGCGTTCTGATGTAGAACATCTCGCTGATGGCTAATCATGGCAGATACATAGGCAGATACTTCACTGAGCCTTCCGGAACATGGCATGTAGAAAGTCTTCACCACTAACATTCATCATTAACCTCGGGGGTCATTCTACCAGTGTAGGAAGAAGGCATCAGAATAAATTCTGCCAGGCACGTGAGGGGAAAGCATTTGTGCTACCTTCTCCAAGGGAATGAACAGTCACTGCAGCAAACAATTTATGAGATTGTTTAAAAGTAAAATGACCTCGGTCTCAGGTACAAGAAAAGCTACACTGGGCAAAACCATGTAAAACATAGTCGGAAGCAAGTGGCCAATTCTTGCAGAGAAGTTCCTTTCCGGCCATAGTTGATGGGCAGCAGTCATGTGCTCAGAAGAGGTCAGCGGAGCACAACAGTGAGCAGATCAGGGCCCAGGGCCGCTGCGGTGGAGGACAGGGCGACTTCTCACAGAAGGACATGCGCACCCACGGGGACACGGGGGAGGAGCTGTGTTCCACCATCTTGCAGGCAGCCCAGGTACAAACTGACATGAGCAATGCTTTGGGCTTGGCAACTCCGGTGGGGACCACACTGGGAAAGACCCTAAATGTCTGGGTCAGAAACGTGTACTTCACTCATTAGACCCGTGATGGTGACCCTTTTACAGATCGTTTAGAGACAAAGCACCAAACTGCAACCCAAAACGCTCTTATTTATCGCAAAGCGCCAACCCTGCAATGAAACTTGAATACTAAGGTTTTAGCTTAGAGAAAAAAAAAAATCACTCCTACATTTACATCTTTTGTCTTAAAGAAAAACATAGCAGCACACACGCCATAGGTTCGCCGCCACTGAATTAGAAATTACTACAGGTTTTAGTGACGTAAGGACATAATCAGACCTACCAGTATTTGGGGAAAACTAATCTTGGATTCGCTCGGCAAATACCTATTGAGCACACTGCCAGGCACTGAGTCTTCCGTGTCTGCGTGCCGGGCCGGCAGACACAGCAGACACACACTCGGCCAGTGCTGCCGCGTCTGGGTGACTACGGTATGTCTGTGCGACTGACCAGACACAGCAGAAATGCCGCTGCCTTACTTCCGAGATGAGTTTACAAGAGACACTGTGGTTTGCTGCCCTCCGTCCCTCGCCGGGGGACGCCAGCATCAACATCGCGGGCAGCCTTACGCTGAGGTCCACGGGAAAGGCCCCCCAGCCAACAGTCCCAGCCCCAGCCCTGAGCGAGGGGGCCTCGGAAGGGCACAACCCAGGGCCAGATGACTGCTGCCTCCAGACGGGCCCTAAACCAGAGCACCCCTGGGCTTCCTCGGCTCAGACCTTGGGGAGCCTGCGCTGCCACGTCGTTGTCATCCAGGGTCAGAGTTTATCTGGTGCTGCGCGCCTCTTCCTTTGAACCGCTGCCTCTCAGAGTCATGCGCTAGGGAGCAAGAGCTAAGTACTGCGAGGTCTTTCCAGCAGTGACCTCGGGATAGAGTGAAGCAACAGTTGCTCTAGAGACTTGTGAAATTAGGAGAGTAGAAGAAACTAAGGCCAGGCAGGGGGAGGGACCCCTCTCCAGGGTGCAGGAGGGAAAGGGCGGAGCCCTGGGGTCCCGCCTAGCTGTGCGCTCCCGGGGCTGCGACCCGCACCTTCCTGGGCAGCGCGGGGCAGCCTCCTGCGCCTGCGCGCTCAGCGTCTTCTCGAGGAACTGCTGGGTCACTGCTTTCCAGGAGGAAATTAAAGCACGCAGAGCGCTACTAAGAAATCAGAGCAGAGCGGGTGCAGAAAGTGCCCCGGGCCTTGTTCAGGGGAGGGCAGGGGTGGCGGGCCTGGGAGAGGACAGGCCGGGGCGGGAGGCCCGCTTCCCCCCTCCCCCTCTCCCTGAGCTGAGGCTTCCCCTGCGGCTCTAATTGCAGGTCTGCTTCACGTTTTATCCTTTTAAAGGAAAAACTCAGGGGTGTATCCAGGCCATCTGTGCCTTCCAAGAGGGGCCCCTTTCCACCCACCTGGCATCCGGGAAGGAGCGCAGCACACTCCCTCCCAGCCTCCTCCTCCGGAGCTGAGAGTCAGCCCCGCTGGGAGGGGAGCAGAGGCTCCAGCTGGGCCTGCGCTGTCCGGAGCCCCGGCCTGAGTGTGCAGACGGTGTCCTCGGATCAGTGGGCATTGCGTCGGCGCTTTGCTCCAGAAATCGACCAACTGCTCAAGAAATCTGGACTCAACAAGTACATTTTAAAAACCAGTTTTAAATGCTTTTGTTTTTTATTGTTGTAAGTATAATGTGGTTTGGGCCGCTGGTGAATAAAGCCAATAACCTAAAGGCTTATGTTTTGTAAAAATAAATAAAGCCGAGCTGACTTATGAACACTGATGGTCATCCCCCTCGACAGACGTGTACTTGCGTGTATTCTGCGATTTGCAAGTTAGTCCTCGGCTCGTCCTTCACGGCCCCTGCTTCCAGCGGCAGGACAGACCGAGGGCGCGTGGCCAGGCCGGCCGGGACAGGACACACCCTGGGCGCTGCCGGCCTCCGTCTCTCTGGCACCTCGGGGAGGAGGGTGGGACCTGCCTCCACCGACTGTGCGGTTCCAGCTTTTCTCACAGTGCGCAAACGCAGGAAGGACTCAATGCTGACTGTCCCCAGGCCCCGCTGCCCAGGGGCTGCCAGACTGCGGCGCCGTGAGAGGCGACCCGAGGGCACCTTGCAGAGGCACGGCCTGGGACAGGAAGTGAGACCCGAGGGCACCTTGCAGGGGCGGCCCTGGCTCCTCCCACCCTGCCATGCCCCGGCCCCCTGCGGCCAGGGGTGATGCTTCCTCCGCCACCTGCTGTCACCTTGACCTTCTGCCCCGAGCCAGCCAAGGTGAGCCAAAATAAAACGTTCCTCTTTTTAAATTGACTGTCTCGGGGGATTTATTAAGAAATACACGGGTGGCTAATGCACTGGGTAAGCAAACGTGCGACGCTTCTCACTGCTGCCGCCGCCGCTGCTGCTCCAGCCTGCTCTGGGAGGCCGCGAGGACCGAGGCCGCTAGGCACTGAGCTCCGGCCCAGGGAGGCAGAGCTGCGCTGGTACCGCGGGGCTCCTCACTGCTTGGTAGCAAGCCGTCCCCCACATGCTGGACCCCCGGTCATGCAGCCGGGGTGGGGGGTGCGTCCCCCGGCTTTGAGGCTCAATAGACTGAAACTACATTGTAAAGGAAAGGAGGAGAGGGAAGGAGGGGCAGAGAGGATCAGGAAGAGAGGAAGACAGACAGAAATAAAAAGAGGGTGAGGCGCTGTTCTACAGTGTGCCCTAAACCCTCGGCTGTGCCCGCGGGCCTGACGCTTTGACAGTTGTCCCCACACGAGGCCTGGCCGGAGCGAGGAGGGCGGATCGGGTACATCTCAGTGTCGCCAGCCCACAAAGGACAGCCGACCCCTCGTCCCTGTGGCAGCTCTGGGTGCCCCGCCCCCCCACCTCCCCGAACTTAGCCGCTCTTCGAGCGGCTCATCCTCCGGTCCACGCCAAGGCCTCTGCCTGCAGTACTGTCCCTACCCACTCCTCAGGCTCTGCCGCAGGGCTGCCTGTCCCACTGGGCCACGGGCTGGGGCCATCTCTGAGGGGGGGGTGCAGTGACCCTTTTCTTTTTTGCTTTTTGGCATTATTGGTAATTAAACCCAAGGCCTTCACGTCACACTGAGCTATATGCCCAGCGTTGTATTTCTTTTTTTCTCTTTTTTTTTTTTTTAGTATATATTTTAAGACAAGATTTCTGTAAGTCGTTAACTTACCCAAACTAGGCTTCAGTTTCCACTCTCCTGCCTCAGCCTCCCAACATACTGGAATTCCAAACATGCGCCAGCACACCCAGCTGGCCCATTCTTTTGCCCCGTCCCCTCTGTTCTTTTGTCCCCGACCCGGAAGGACTGACCTTGAGGCGTGGTTGGTGTCTGCTGCACATGTCGGTGGAGGGACAAAGCAGCTGGCCGAATGCTCCCACAGCGGAGCTGGGCCAGAGCCCTGGGCCGGAGCGCCTGGGCGGACACCCACCTGCGGAAGGTGCTGGAGACAGCGCGAGACCCTGCCCCTCCTCCACCTTGCCCGTCCCTGTCCAGGAACGATGCCGGCAGGACGGAAAAGTGGCTCTCACCGAGGCAATCACAGAGCACACGGGGGTTGCTGTGTTTTTTCACTGAAAGGATTATTTCCCAAAGGAGGGAACTTGCAGTGACAGTCGTGAGGAACCCCCACGTGAGGGGAGAACCCTCTGCCGCTCTCCAGGTCCCAGGAGGGCTGCACAGTGCGGAGGAAGAGGGCGGCTGCAGTCCAGGTGACAGGCTCCGGCCGGGACGGTAACGCGGCCGAGGTGGCCAGACAGACAGCGCTCGCAGGGGCAGGAGAGCCGGCTCAGGGCCCAGCACCCTCACATGCAGGCTTGGGGGCCCCGGGCAGCGTCTCTGTCTCCCGCTTGGTAAAATCTGGGTTTGTGAGAACACACGAGGCCCCGGGAGGCTGTCAGCTCCAGGAGCACAGGCGACGCCCGAGGCCTCTCCCCGTCCTCCACAGTGAGTCAGTGCGGGCCCCGCGAGCGGGCAGGGGGCGGCCCCGGACCCACAGGCGGCCGCGCTGGCGTCGCCCACGCGCCCCTCACCGCCGGGGGACGCGGGATGGATGGGCCTTCGGCGGCGTCTCTCCTGCCTGTGCTCGGCACGGCGGGGGACCCAAGAGGGCAGACGATGTGCGCGTGGACAGGAGCATCACAGGACGCCCCAGCAAGACGGCAATAAATGAAAAACAAGAAAATGCCTTGAGCACTTCTCCAGGCTTTGGGGAGACCTGAGCACCTGTGAAATCCAGGACAGAACGAAGACCACGGACTGAGAAGAGAAGGCTGGAGGCTGCTGGCGCGAGGGGACGGGCTGGGGACCAGGTGGACCCAGTTGATAAAGAAGAGAGCGAGGGAAGAAGTCTTTTAGAAGGCGCTGAATGCCTGAGCCATGAAGAAAAGCTGCGAGATAGGCTTGGATTTTATTGTGCCGAGGGAGCCAGGGTAACCGAGTTGCTCTAAGATGTGAAAAATCAAAGATCGTGTTCACGGCTGACCTTGGGGACACAAAACCTCCAAGCAGGGTTCTCTGGAGTTTTGTTTGTTCAAACTCTAATCCCAAATTCAAATCTTAGGATCATACCACCAACTAGGCAGTCACACAAGACCGGGAACCAGAAACAAAACCAGCGCAGCCTGAGGAAGGGGAGAGGGATTGGTCTCAGCCTCGAAGACTGGCCCTGGCTTCCCTCGGAGCAGACAGCCCCAGGGAAACTCACTCATTGGCCTCGGTTTTGAAATTCAGCATCCACGATGCCGGAAGAGGAGGATGAGGAGGTGGGGGGAGGGGGTTCTCCTTCCCAGCTCCCTGCAGGCCCACCCAGGTACAGGTGCCCGGGACACACCTTGCTCTTTCTGGCTTCAAGCCTTTTCACTTACTGTGTCCTCCCTCTTGCTTGACCTTCTGCGGTTTGGCCAGTACCCACATAACCTGTCACAGCCAGCCCCGATCACATCATCGAGGATGGCTTCCCTGAGTGCTCTGATGAGCTGTGGCCTCAGAGAGAAGCACGGGGTACTACCGTGGCCGAGCATAGCCCTGGCCACACTCCCTCATCACCGTCCAGTGACTTCTCCGAGACCCTCAGACATCCCTGTGCTCCTTAGGACAGGACCTTGCCTTCTTTTTCTTTTTTTAGCTCCACACAGGGAATGCTGCTCAGAGATGAGGGTGGGAAGGGGAGAAAGTGCTGTCTTAGGTGACAGCGAGGACCCTCTCACGTGTCATGCTCAAGCCTCTGCATCCTGTAGAAGAGGAAACCTGGTGAAGATGAGATGGTTAGCAGCCTATATCCAACCAAAACTCAAACCTGAAACTGTTAGCAAAGGCAGGCTCCAGAGTTAGGGCCCCAGCGAGCAGCTGAGCCTTTGCTCTCCCTTCCCCTGCCCAGTCCCATGCAGGAATCACGGGCATCTGCATGTGCCCGTGACCCTCCCCACCACGGGAGCTCCTTCCGCTTGCTGACACCAGGACGCTGACACGCACCTCCCAGAAAGACTCCCCGAGGCCCATGATAGCCCTGCTCTGCCTCCCACAGGGGCCAGCCTGATAAGGCAGAAGGATCTTGAGCAAAAGGCCAAAGATTGACTTTATACCTGGATTCAAAGTTGGGAACCCTGAGCAAAATAGCCCTAAGTTTAAGGCCACGGTGAGAGTCTCTGGGAACATGGGCACCTTAGTGAGCCGTGGCTGTGTTGACTGCACACTGTGAGTCACTGGACCAGGGCCCGCTCTGTGCACTACATCTGCAGACCTGAGCCCCATGCCTGATCCGTGACTGGTGCTCAAACTCTAGATACATGTGTGGAAAATGGTTTCCGCATTTGAAGTTGTGTTTAGTGATGTCGCAGGCCTAGCAGAGGAACTGTGCTTTGCATGAAGGCTGTGCAGGCCTGAGTCCCAGGAGTCATGCTTGCTAGTGATGTGTGTGTCTGGTGTTACTGATCTCACAGAGCCTTGACCCCCACAAAACCTCCCAAGTGCATGGAAGAGGAACCCCACCAACAGTAGGCTCATCGAGGACAGAATTTGAAGAATTTCTCCATCTCAGGTCTCAGGCCCTTCTCTGGCACAGGACAAATGCTAAGAATGGGTCTGCTCATTCATTCGCCCAGAGCTCAAATGCGTGGCCCAGATGGTTAGAAAGGTGGCTTATTCAGGCCCCACAGAATGTCTGTGATGGACAGTGCTTAGTCAGGCTCTTGCACTTCCTGCTACACTACCTAAGTATCTTGCAATTGCCCGTGTGATGTGAGGCTGCGAGGGAGATTCAAAGACAGTGACCCAGACCCCTTGCCCTGTTAGCCACTGCGTCCATCAAGGACAGAAGGACAAGCCTTGTCCTGTGCTGGCAAGGCTCAGGGTGGGACCCGTGAACTCACTACAGGTGTCCTTGGGGTATCTGAGCTTGGAAAACATTCGCCTTCAGGTGCAAAGACTGGTCACAGTCATAGGTTGACTCATGTCCCCAAGAAGGTATCTTACAGTCTGAGTCCCTGCAAGCATGGCCTTGTATGGAATAGAATCTTTGCAGAGGTAATAGAGTTAAGGCTCAGTTATACTGAATTAGGGTGGATACTGAATTCCTTAGTTAGTAGTGTTGTAAGAAGCCATATGGTGACGAGGAGGCCCACAGTGAGACTGGCGTGAGAACATAAATGTCAGTGTTGGACTGAGGCAGCTAAAAGTTAAGGCACACCAAGGATTGCTGGGAGGACCAGAAGCCAGAATGGCTGAAAGACCTCTGCCCTAGAGCTGTCGAAAGGAACATGGTCCTGTTGACACCTTGATGTTAGACATCTAGCCCCTACATATGTGAGAGAATACATTTATAATGCCACCACCATGTTTGGACACATTCTTACAGACCACTACATTGTCATCCAAATACTGCATATTGTAATCTGAATATCGTAATCCCTTTTCTGGTCTACCTCATCCGGAAAGTTACATTTGTAATCCCATAGAAATGCTATTGAAATTCCAGTGACTTAATTCCAATCTACCACCTCCAATGCAACCTATGACAGAGACACTATTCAAAGTTATAGGCAGCCAAGGGGCCCTAAACCAGATCCAAGTGAGGATATATGGAAAAGGCCTTGATCCAGGCCTCTCTCAGAATTTATCTCATGAAAAGGGGAGTGGCTTGAGGATGAGTGACAACAAGGTGGGAATTACGTGAGCAAGGTGAGCTGAGCTGGCCAGGCAGAGAGCAAGCACCTCTGCAATATGCAGGGAGAAAGAAATGCAGGAGGAACAGTCTGCACAACTCGATTAGGGTAGCATTTGAATGGTTTTAAGAGGCTGTTGCTTCAGTTTCTGATTTGTAAACTTTTGTGCCCTGGGAAATCCTAGCCTCTTAAATTAAGGCTCATACCCAGTTGACATTCCTGGAGCTATGTGTTTCTGCCATCCTGCTGTGTTCAGTCATTTATGGGAAACAGGATACGGGGAGACAGGAAACTGTTGGTTGGTCTCAAAGATCATGTATCAGTACCTCAGCTAGCCTTCTGTGCATTGCTTAAAGCCAGTTGAAGGGAGAAGGAAATAACTTAGCTGGTTCTGTACATATCAGTACATGGAGGGAAGGCCCAGTTTAATTAATGCAAAGTTCTGCATTCAAGGAGAGCCATCAACTTGGATTCTACACCACTAGGAACTAATACAGTAGCAAAAGGCTGAAGTGAGGGATGGTTCTCTGCAACACAAGCTGGAGGAAAGGCGGTGGGAGAGTGAAGACACTGGTGAAGATGGAGACAAAGCTCATGGTTGATACTGGAAGACCCAAAGATTCCTGTCCCACCGAGTTTTTGAAGACTTATGTTTTCATCAATGCAATCAAATAATGTTACCATAGAACTCTGTGTGCATGATATGTTTATAATTACACCCCTGGGGAGTAGTGTTCGATTCAGAATGGGACAATCATCTGATTGGTTCATCATGTGGAGCGAGGTCAATCCCAGCAATCAGTCAGCACACCTGTTCCCTTGTGCAGGTGCACAAAGACCTGGGCTAGCAGTGATCACAGTTTAGGTTGGGAGACTTTGTGAGGTTGGTGTCCATGTAGTGTTTGATCAAAACTCTTGGGGCCTTGGGAAGGCCAAGCAGGGGCTCAGGAAGGAGGGGAGGGACAGGAGGATTCACAGAGGAGGTGATAGTTTGGGCTGAGGCGGGAGGAGGAGTAGTCTGGGAGGTCCCTTAGAGCACAATCAAAATGACAAAAGTGAAAGCACCTTCCTAAAGAAGAAAGCACAGAGCCTGCTGGCTGACCAGCCAGGGCTGCCCTTCCCTTGGCTGGACCTAGCCAGCAGGAAGAAGCAGATAGGATGTGTCGGTTACCTATGGAGAACATCGGACTTTCTCGACCTTGCTATTTGAAAGTATAAGAAATGGCAATTTCTTAAAAAGTATCTTATTCTCTCTTCTAAGTGCATATTCTGCCCAAAGGCAAAAATCCCTAATGTAGTCGATATGAGGTATTTTCAGAGTTGTGCATTTCAGTTCCCAAGACCACCCCTTTGGGCTGATGGAGAGGGAGTGTTGGCACAGAGGGGCATCGCACGGTGCCCAGGCACTGGGGAGAGGGCCAGGAGGCACAACTGTGTCCCACATCTCACCATGGCCGTGTCGCTCAGGTCGCCCATGCAGAACCTGATCTTACCCCTCACTCAGGCTACAGCCCTCAGATTCCCCCAACCTGAGGATCTGCTCTTCTCACAGCACAATACAGGTGTCAGCTTGGCCTTAACAAGCCTGAACTGCATTCCCCAGAATTCTCTTCCCTTCCTATTTCAGGTTGGAGTTGGTAGAAAGGTTTCTGAGTTCAAGTAAAGGGGCAGTCGTTGCTCGTTTAAGGCTGTCCTACTTAGATGAGATGAGGGCTGACTGCAGATGTACCCCAGATCCCAACCTGTTCCTGTTCTTCTCTACTTGCTCCTCTGCTTGGATCTCAGGGGTTCTTGTTCAAGTTGTTTTCCTGATTCTTCAACTACCCTATTCAGACTTATTTTCCTAGCTTCTCCCACAATCATATAAGGTCTTACTTCTATTGAAAGAGAAACTGTAGACAAATTGTGTTCAGCAGAGTTTGAGCAAAGAAATGATTGATGAACCAGGCAGCAGTATACACTGAAAATGGTTCTGAATTCTCCACACACCACATGTATGGGCTGTAATTATAACCAAAGAGAAGAAGGGGACATGCAGAAACGGCCTGATTGGCAGCAGTCTGCATTTGCCTTAGTGTGGCCATGTTTTAGCAGCTTTCTGCCTCTGATTGGCAGGGGGTTCAGATGCTGTGATTGGTTGAAATGTGGCTGACTGTTGTGAGAGTACACTTTCAGATTAGGACAGTCTGTGACGTATCAAGTTAGGTTATGGTTCACTATGTACAGCAAAACCTTTAGGCCAAACTTAAAATACGTGTGGAGGCATTTTCAGGCCAAGATTAATTCATTAGTATTTCTATAATAAATTCCCTACTTCCTTGATTAAGTCCTGAGTGGCACAGTATGGAAATATTTGCCCTTCTTTGTGTCCTCTGATGCCTGGTTAGTAATTGTGCCCAAAATTAATTTGATCCCAATTTGTGTTCATGGCAGTTCCGTACTTGCACATTTAGTTGGCCCCGTGACCATGCGAGGAAAGATCGAGTGTCTTTCCTGTCACTAGGGACACACAAGTGACAAACTTCTGGACAGTGGGATGTGAGAAGCCGTTCACAGACATCTGGTCATGTCCTGAGGTAGAAGCAGTTTGCCACCCTTTTCCCCTTTTCTTCCTGGCCCACCAAGGTGCAGATGAGGTAGACGAGAACTACTGGAAGCTGGGAGATCAAACCAGCGTCCTAGGAGACACTGGAGGAGACACAAGGCAAGGGGAGTCAGCTGTGCGCAGGGCTTGTGGGCCAGAGCTGCCTTCCTCCCGGAACACCTGCCCGTCTGATCGCTAGGTGACAGAAATAAGCCTTCCCCTCCATTGAATTCATGGTCATTCGGGCTCAGTTAAAGAAGCCAAGCAAGTGTCCTATCATTTGACCCATTCTGCAATCTTTAATCTCCTTCTCTGGGGCAAAGTAAGACCCGCACAGGACTCGCAGGTCAAGGAGCCAGATGCTGGGCAGAGGTGCTCAGGCCACTGGAAATCAGAACCAAACTCAGCCTCTGCCTCACATCTCCAAGGGGAAGAAGGTGACTCGTACCAGAAACTCAGTCCTCCGCAACTTTCCTGTGTTTCTACCGAAAAGTTTGAGCTCTTCTTTCGCAAGAAAGTGAGCATCCTCCCTGGGTCGTCAGTTGTTTAAGGCAGACACTTTATGCCTGGAGTTGATGCAGGCTTTTCTTTTTCTTTCTCTTTTTCTTTTTTTAAACAGGAGACCAGAAAAAAAGCAAGAGTAACTTGCCCATCAACCACAGAATGGATAAGAAAGATATGGTATTTTCATACAATGGAAAGCCACTCAGTTATAAAGTAGGATAATCTCAAGGCTCTGTTAAGTAAATGGATGCAACCAGAGGTCATGTTCATGGGCAAAACAGTTTGAACTCATATGAGTGAACCCTAGCATAAAAAACAGAAGGAGCTAGTGGAATCCAAAAACACAATAGATATTGCAAAAGTGATAAGGGAGGAAACACTTAGGAGGAGAAGGTGGTAACCAATGTTAGTTTCTTATTGTCTTATCTTGAACTCTTCTAATGTTTTCACAATTTTGCTAGGTTCAGTTCTGTTCTGTCTTGTTTTGTTATATTTTACTGTGCCTGATGGTATGGGCAGTTATTCTGAACGTAATGGGATGTATTATGGTAATCATGGTTGGTTTCCTATTATCTTGTTTTGAAGTCCTATAATGCTTTCATTCTTTTGTTTAATTGGCTTTATTCTGTTTTGGTTTGTTTGATTTTATTATGCATGATAGTATGAACAGCTATTTTGAAGAAAACAAGACATTATAGTAACCATTGTTCATTTCCCGTTATCTGTTTTTGAAGTCCTGTAATGCTTTCATTCCTTTGTTTTGGTCGGTTTTAGTCTGTTTTCTATTATTTGATGCAGGCTTTTCTTCTATGCAGACTGCTTGCAGCTAGGAGCTCCAAATGTCTTCTTAGAATTCCCAGTACTAACTCTTTAAAACCAGCGTCTCTGCCTTAACAACCATGTTCATAAGTCCAGAGCATGTCTACTGCTACCTGCGAAGCAGAGGAGGCAGCAATCGATACTTGACAGCATCAAATCCACACCTGCCATGTGCAGACACCATCCAGCCCAGTGCGGTTCACTTCTTCTGTGGCTCAGCCTCAAGGACTAATTTCCTCATGTGCAAAATGGGCATAATGTGACAGAGACAAATTAAGTGACTTGTCCAGACTCACACAGGCAGGAAATGTTGGACTAGAACTTGGTCTGGAATTCATGCTTTTTCAGCTGTCCCCCTGGGCACGGAGGGGCAGGCAGGTGGCGGATGTGGGGGGAGGCCTGACTGAAGGCTAAGTGACAAGTCACCTTGAAATCAGGCTAAGGAAAACCAACTTTAATTTCTCTTTTGATTTTTGTATTCATTTTTATTTGTTTGGTGTTGTAGAATTTTGATGATTGCTTTCCTTTTCTTTGCTTTTTCCTAAAAAGGGCTTTGATTAAATTCATTTTTAAGAATGCTTTTAGTGTCTAACTTTGTGTGTGTTAGGCAGAAATCTAACCATTAAGTAACACAAATGTCAAAATCATGTTTCCTCTCAGAATAATGAAAGATTAAGACAGAAGCATTGAAAGTTTTTTAAATGGCATGCTTTTTAAATATTCTTTGGATTTCTGAGCTAGTAATTATTATCACACTGATTATTTTGATAATCTACACATATGGGAATCTTTTTCCTTGCATAATAAATGAACATTGAAG
>RJWM01023366.1:0-32264 GCA_004363535.1 Dasyprocta punctata
GGATGTCAGAGCCACCAGAGCTGGGAGCACTTGTGAGGTCCCATGTGCCCGGCAGGGTCAGTGGAAGCCAAAGGTTTCCCAAAGCTGGGGATGCACAGCCCCTGAGTGTGGCATGTCACCTGCCCAATTCACAGCCACCCCAGGGCCAAACAACATGCACCCGGCCTTCAGTCAGCCTCCTGCTCAATGCTGGGGGATTTGTGAGGCCTGGGCAGAGCTCAGTCTAGAGCACTTGCCCAGCACGTGTGGGGGGAGGCTGGGTTTGGTCCCCAGTTCTGACAAAAGGAACACAAAAGTGGTTTTAGTAAAATTAGTGGCTCATTAATTAGTGTATTAATAAGGGTCTAGTCAGGTGTGGTGGCACAGACCTTTAATCCCAGCACTCGGGAGGCTGAGGTAGGAGAAGCGTTGTGAGTTCAAGGCTGGCTTGGACTACAGCACGAGTGCAAGGCCGGCCTGAGCTACATAGTGTGACCCTGCCTCAAAAAACTAGGGCTGGGAGTCTAGCTCAGTGGCTTAAGCATCTGTTTGGCAGGCGTGAGGTTGTGAGTTTGATCCCCGGCGCTGAAACAAAACAAAAAGGGTCTAAAGAGGAGTCAGAAGCGGGGTGTGGTGGCACATGTCTGTGAGCACAGCACTAAGGAGGCTGAGGCAGGAGGATCACAGGGAGTTCAAGGCCAGCCTTGGCTACATAATGAGACCCTGTCTCGAAAAACAAAACAGAAAAACCAAACCAAACCCAAATAATTCCACAGATGGTAAAACCGTACCCATATTTCACCATGTAGTGCTCACACTTGCTTCAAACTGGATACAAGGCCTCTTCCAGGCTAACGCGGTAATCCGAACTGGTTTTAGGAGTGTATGAATACTGGACGAGCTCCAGGTATCACGGAATGTAGACAGCGAGAGAGAAAAGGAAGCGAGAGGCTGGGTGCTTGCACTTGGCACCTGGGAACCCGGCAGGGATCACAATGGCTTGTAAGAGATGCTACGGGCCATAAAATCCAAACCCCTCACCTTATTAAAAAAAGCCACCGCACGAATGTATTTTTCTTCTCTTTTCAGGTAGCACTGGGGATAGAACTCAGGGTTTTAAGCACAGCTCTACATCCTCACCCCATTCCCACATTTTTTGGAGACAAGGTCTCCTTATTTTGCTAAATTGCCCAGGCTGGGCTTGAATTTGCAATCTTTCTGCCTCAGCCTTCCACAATGCTGGGATTACAGTCATGTTGGTTTTCTTTTTTTTAGCCCTTCATTTTAGAGGAGAAATTCAGGGAAAGGGGCAGACGGAAGTGGAGACAGACGCTGCAAAGCCAGATGAGAAATGACTCAGGCTTGTGAAAATCAGGACACACAAGAGGGGTTGGGGGAGGCTATGGGGTGCAGATACCCTCTGGGCTTTCTCCTGCTAACGCTGACGGAACGGGCTGCCCGATCTCGCGATACCGGGGCTTCCCTCACCTCCTTTGCCTTCAGCCAGTAACAAATATGGCCGCGGCCGCGCGGCTCTTCCGGCAGGACGTGGGGTCAAGGGTTATGGGAAAGATGGCGGCATCCAGGAGCATTTGAGGCGTGTGGTGGAGGATGGCTCTGGTGGCCCTGGGTCGCGTGGGGCGGCGGCTGAAGTGCCCGGGCCCTGGACGCGGGCACTGGACGCCGGCCGGACGCTCGCGGAGCCGGCGCGAGGCGGCGGAGGCTGAGGCGGACGCGCCCGTGGTCCAGTACGTGGGCGAGCGCGCCGCCCGCACCGACCGCGTCTTCGTGTGGGGCTTCAGCTTCTCTGGTGCGCTCGGCGTCCCCACCTTCGTGGTGCCAGGGGCCGGGCCCGAGCCCCGCGCCGGCTTGCGGCCGCGTCGCAGGATCCAGGCCGTGCCCTACCGCCTGGAGCTCGACCAGAAGGTGCTGGCCGTGGCTCCCTCCTCCCCTTCGGATGGGGAAGGCGGGGCCGCCGGGGGACCGGGACGTGGGCGGACCAGCGACCCGAGCCGCATCTGAGACTTCTTTTTTCCTCATTTATTTATTTGGTGGTGGCACTGGAGATAGATCCCAAGACCTTTGCCCTGAGCTGCATCCCCAGCTCCTGTTTTATTTTATAATTTTTAAAAAATTTTGAGACGGGCTCGCTAAGTTGCTCGAACTGGGGTGGAACTTGCGTTCCTCCTGCCTCAGCCTCCCTAAGTACTGGGATTATAGGCACGCGTCCCCGTGGTCCTCTGGCTCCATGGAAGAAACGCAATGGCAGAGGGCACGGGGTTGAAAAAGCTGCTTAACTCGCTTCTGTTTCTGCTTTGTGGACCGGATGACAGTCCCTGGGTCCTAGGGCGACTGCGGAGTCAGATGGCAGGAGTCAAGCTGGTTGCTGTGTAGAGTGCAGGATTCAGCAAAGAGTCATTCCGGGCCCCCCACCCCTTCAATCAGGTGACCCCGCGGGAACTCTTTTTCAGATTTCCTCTGCCGCTTGTGGCTACGGATTCACACTGCTGTCCTCCAGAACCAAGGACATCACGAAGGTTTGGGGCATGGGGCTCAACAAAGACTCTCAGCTTGGATTTCACAGTAGCCGGAAGGATAAAAGTGAGCACTGTCTGGGGGTCTCCGCTGCCACAGAGGAGGGACGGACAGGGGAGAGCAATTCCGGCCTCTGCCCACAGCTTTGAGCCTTCCGGTAGGAGGGCGAGCGTGTGGGGTTTGCTGGGCAGCGAGCATGGGCCTCGGAACCCACGGCGCCCAGAGTGTGGCCAGGGGAAGTCAGTGAGGGCCTGAAGGTGAAGGCTCTGTTCCACACGTTTGAAACCTCCACTGTAAAATGTCAGGAATAGTAGACATTAACCAGTGTTTCTTCAAACAGACTGTCAGCTGAGCATGGTGGCGCATGCCTGTAATCCCAGTTCTCTGGGAGACTGAGGCAGGAGGATTGCAAGTTTGAGCCCAGGTTGGGCAATTTAGTGACTTGGTGAGATCGAAATAAAAAGATTTGCAAGACCAGATTAGAGTTATAGGTCAGTGTGGAGGCTCTGCATTCAGTCCTCAGTACTGCCCCCCGCTGCTTGTCTGTGAAGATTAGAGATAATACATATCAATTTTATTTATCACATAACAGAAAAATTACCCTGAAGTATATACTGGACAAACTTTTCTTCTTTTTTTTTCCCTTTCCCTGGTTCATTTGCAAATATGTCTGCATAATTTAGATTGTAATATATATTTTGTTTTCTACTTTTTTCACTTAGTTCTTACATCAGAAACATCTCTATAAGTCAGTAGTTCAGGTTAGCCTTAAACTCACTGTTGAAGCCCATGCTGGCCTTGAATTTTCAGCAATCCTCCTGCCTCAGCCTCCTGAGCGCGTGCATCCTCAGGCTTCCCCACTTTTTCCTCAGTACATTTAAAGCAGATCCCAGCATTATTTCATTTGTAAACTTTCAGTCCATGCCTACAAAAATAAGGACTCTTAATTCTGTGGTGCTAGGGGAGTATGTTGGGCAGGGGCTAACTGTTGAGGCACAGCCTTGGCCTTGGGTTTAAGAAGACAATGGAGCTGGGCATGGTGGTGCATGCCTGTAATCCCAGCACTCTGGGAGGCTGAGGCAGGAGGACTGTTGCAAGTTTGAGACCAACCTGGGCTCCAATAGTGAGTTCAAGGCCAATGTGAGCACTGCATAGTGAGACCCTCTCAAAAAGACCAGAAAAAAAAAAAAAAAAAAGACAATGGAAGTGTGCTGTTCTTGGGCCTGAGGGAATCTGCGTCTATGCTGAGGCCCTGCTGCTCTCCCACAGGCCGGGGCTACGAGTATGTGTTGGAGCCCTCACCCGTGGCACTGCCTCTGGACCGACCCCAGGAGACCCGTGTGCTTCAGGTGGCCTGTGGCCGTGCGCACTCCCTTATCCTGACGGACGGAGAAGGAGGTGAGGCGTCAGGAAGGCCTTGCTCGCCGACCCTTCCGATCTTTGCGGGTCTCCATGGGTGACAGGTGTGAGTCGGCTGCCCTGGCCCATGCCTGTGCTCTCAGCTGCTTGCAGGCTGAGGCAGGAGGATCACAAGTTCGAGCTCCACCTGCCCCACTTAGGGAGGCTCTGTCTCCTCGGTAAAGAGCAGGGCAGGGCTGTGCTCGGTGGAGCCCCGTGTGCAGGCCCAGGGGCAGGCTGGGAGTGGACAGGCCGAAGGGACGGGTGGGGAGGGCTGTGTGGCTCTGCTGGAAAGTCCCTGAGCTGGGCTGTGTGAAGGCAGCCTTTCTGCTGCCTCAGAGCCAGTCGCATACCAGCAACTCTGTCGGGTGGCGTTGGTGGCCCAGGGGAAGGGTGGCCTGGTGGCAGCTTTCACATTCATCATCCACCTGAGCCTTGGGACAGGAAAACATGGGTGGCGGCTGGGAGCCAGGAGTGCTTTAAAGAGGGGACTGACCACCGAGGGACACAGGCATGGAATGGCAGGCCTGGCTCCCTGCAGAGGCTGGGTGTTGGGGATAGACTGGGCAAGGCCAAGCTGACGGCGGGGCGCTTTAGTCTTCAGCTTGGGAAACAACGCCTATGGGCAGTGCGGACGGAAGGTGGTGGAGGACGAGGTTTACAGGTGAGTCCCCAGGGCCATGGGTGCAGCAGCGGTGCCTCCGCACGTCACCGTGCTGTGAGGTCGCCATGCGTGGACAGGGGCCCCATTTGCTAGCTTGGTGTGGGGGAGCACGAGGAGCTCGCTCAGGATGTGTGGGCCCCTTGGAATTAGCGTTTATCCATCTGTTTCATCAGATGGCTGCGCATAACAGTCTCCTCTTACCCCAGTCTCCTGGTGCTTCCTTTCCCACTAATTCTTTGGCGATGCTGCCTCTGGCCTCTTACTGAAATCACCTCCCGTGTGGTGGGCTTGGGGTTTCCTGCCCAGCCCAGCTCCGCCTCCCATCCGGGCCTTGAGGGTTGAGCTCAGTTCTCTTGGTGTGGAGTAATAATTCCCCTTGCTCTGAGTCCCAGCGGAGCCATACCCTCTTCCTCATGCTTACCTCCCCTGTCTCCCCTTCCCCAGATTCCTTCTCCCACAGAGTCTGTTGCCCAGTTTCCAATCATCTGTCTTTTGTTTTGCTCTTTACTCGTATTTTGGGTTTCTCATGTTAGAGAAACCACGTGATGTTGACCATCCAAGTCAGATTTGTTTCTCAGCATTGTGGCCTCAAGGTGTATCTCTTTCCCCACAAAGGACTCAACTGTGTGCCTCTTCAGGGCAGAGTAGTGCTTTGTTGTGTGCAGTAGCATTTCAGCCTTGTCTACTCATCTGTCGTAGCCTGTAAGGCCCTGTCCGGGTTTGGCTGCCTGAGTGGCGCAGGAGCACTGTGCCATGCTGTCTGTCTGTCTGTCTGTCTCTTTGGGAAGATGCCCAGGAAAGGCAGTGCAGCTTGGGCATCTCTGAGCTCCTGACCCCTCTCCCTCCTCCCCATAGCGAGAGCCGCAGAGTGCACAGGATGCAGGACTTCGATGGCCGGGTGATTCAGGTAGGGGACACGCGCTGCCATATGCTGGGGGAGGCTGAGGTAGTGAGGGGTTCTGGCAGACTTAGGGGATCTTCTGAGGTAAGAAGTGAGTCAGAGCTGTCAGCCTGCACCCCCAGACCTGGGTTTATGCTGGGCGTTAGAGACGGAACCTTAGTAAGGGATCTGGGGGTGGGGTGGGGAGGCTTGTGTGGGAGGAGGTCGGCGAGCTGCGTCATTGGCACATTGGGTCCAGGCTGCCTGTGTCCTGCTCACTGCTTCCCGAGCCTGTGGTCTGTGGCTGGCACACGTGGGTCCCTAGTGTGGACCCTCAGGGCGCACAGCTGAGTGCCAACTCGCAGAGTGGGGCAGCAAGGTCCCAGCTGAGGGCTGTGGGGTGGGGGCGGCAGGGACAGCGGTGGGAAAGGCCGAGGTTCTCAGAGCTCGGAGTGCAGGGCGGCGGGCTGTGCTGGACACCTGTGCAGGGCCCTGCCGCCCTTGGCCTGGGGTCCAACTCAGTGGCTGCGGCACATGGTGGAGCTGGGCACATGATGTCATACATGCTCCAGGGGTGGAGATGGCATTGGCTGTGGTGCGGCGCAGCTGGGGAGCTGTGGGGGCACTGAGCAGGTGTGGGGAGGGGTCAGTGGGGACGTGGAGGGGAAACTGTCGGCGGGCTCAGGAGGCGGCGGTGGAGCTGAGTCCTCTGGTCCTGAGCCATCTCCTCATCCCGCTCTGTCCACCAGGTCGCCTGCGGGCAGGATCATAGCCTCTTCCTCACGGACCGGGGTGAGGTCTACTCCTGTGGCTGGGGCGCCGATGGGCAAACAGGTAGGGTGCTTGTCCCTGGCAGTGTGCAGTGTTGGCCGCGCGACACGGCTGTGTGTTGTGGGCCTCTTGGGCCTCTGGGCGAATGCTGTTCTTTTGCGTCTTTTCTTCCCCTGGATCCCCTGCAAATGAACCAAGAAAGCATCCTCAACAGACTCAGCGTCTCGGGCTCCTTTTGTCAGTATCAGGGATTGAATCCAGGGCCTGTGCACACCCCTCCAACTCTTCTTTTTATTTTTCAAGACAGGGTCTTGCTAAGTCTATAAGTTGCCCAGGCTGTAATCTTTCTGCCTCAGCCTCCTGAGTTCTGGGATTACAGATGTGTCAGCACACCTGTCCATAATTCGTATATTTTAAAAACTCCTGGAAGCCAGGTATGATGTTACACGTCTATAATTGCGGCATTCTAGGAGCCTGAGGCAGGAGGATCCCTGTGAGTTAGAGGCTAGCCTGTACTACACAGTGAGACCACATCTCAAAAAAAAAAAAAAAAAGGGCATATATACCAGTTATGATTACGTCTTTTTTCCTCAGCAAGCATGTAAAGAAGGAAGGTGTGTGTGCCCACAGAGGAGCAGGCCAGGTTTTCTGGGTTGATGTTTGTGCTGTGCTTCCAACTCTGCCTGGCTCATCGCAGGGCTGCATAAGTTTGCAGGGAGGGGAATAATAAAGCGTTTCCCACTGCACTAGGTCTGGGTCACTTCAACATCACCAGTGCGCCCACCAAGCTGGGCGGAGACCTGGCTGGAGTGGAGGTCATCCAGGTCGCCACCTACGGCGACTGCTGCCTGGCTGTATCAGCCGAGGGAGCTGTGTTCGGGTGGGGAAACTCTGAGTACCTGCAGCTGGCATCCGTCACGGACTCCACACAGGTAGGATGCCCTGTGGCCAGTGTCCAGTGCTTTGCCAGGTGGGAGGCAGGGGCACTGCTCAGGCCTGGGCTGTGTAGAAGAACTGCTTCTTGGCCTTGCTGCAGAACCCAGATGGGCTGAGGTAAACTGTGTGCTCCGTGTCATATCACCCAGAGTGCTTTCAGTGTCTCCAAAAGATAGAAAGGAGCAGCCGGGCATGGTGGCACACACCTGTGATCCCAGCACTTGGGAGGCTGAGGCAGAAGGATCGTTGCAAGTTTGAGGCCAGCCTGGGCTCACAGTGGGACCCTGGGGATACAGTATAGAGACAAAGTGAGTCTGTGAACAAAGTGGGTTAAACCACATGCATTTCTCAGGTCCCGGATTGTGTGGCCCTGGGGCCCAGCAGTGCTCAGCTGGGTGTCTTGGCTGTGGGTCCCCAACGTGACTGACACCTTAGGCTCTGCTAGCAGAAGATGCCTTAGCCCTGTGCTGGGTGGGGCCTGGCTTCACCTTCCTCTGTCCCAGCTTCAGAGCTGCTCCGTGAGCCCCGCCAGCTCCTGCACAGCCAGGGTAGGGAGGAGAGCCTGGATTTTGTTTCAGTCCTGGACGGGCAGGGGCAGCCCCTTGCTTGGGCTGGAGTTCAGTCCCGAGAACCAGGTTGCTAGGTCTGGCCCCAGCACAAGGTGGGTTACATGGGGAGTTGTCTTGGAAAGGCTGATACAGTCTTATTTTTGGGTTCAGTTTTTGTGGTAGTGAGAATTACACCCAGAGCCTTCACACTGAAGTACTTCTCCAGTCCTTTTTTATATTGTATTTTGAGTCAGGGTCTCACTAAGTGGCTGTTTCCCAGGCTGGACTCAAACTCGCAGTCCTGCCTCAGCTTCCAGAGTGCTGGGCTTACCATGCCCAGCTTGCATCTTCCTTTGCATTGCCTTTCCATCGTGGCCCAGCCATGCTGACTCCCCAGCATGCATTGGGGCTCTGACAGCTCCGAGGACCCCAGCCCTCTCCTGGTGTCACCGAGCACGGGGCACCCCCCTTCCCTTGATCTGAGCTCTGCCCTGCGCCCCTGTTGCTTCCTGTCCCGAAGCTGCCCCTTGAGCTGCTCTTGCTCTCCTCCTTGCTCCGGGGCGCCACCCTCCCTGCCTGTTGCTCCTGTGTGGTGCCCGCCTGAGCCCCATGCCCATTGCTGCCTCCTCCTCCTCCTCCTCGCCTCTGGGGCCCTGAGCTCCTGAGTCCTCCCTTAGCTGGACGTGGGCATCTTCCCTCGCCAGGTGAGGCTCTCTGAGACTCCTGCCCTCCCATGTCTTGGCCAGCACAAATGTAACTTAGGGTTTTGGTTTTGAGTTTTTGAGACAGAGTCTCACCGTGTGATTCAGGCTGGCCTCAAACTCTTAGTGATCCTCCCACCTCAGCCTCCTGAGTGCTGGATGACAGGGGAGTACTTCGTTGTCCAGCTTGATGTTAGTTTTGAGTAAAAGCCACCTCCGCTAGACTAGGACTCCCCGAGGGTGGGACCTAGGTCCCTTGCTTTCTCTGCAGCCCCTTGCCATGACGCTGGTGCAGCAGGGGAGCTGGCTCTCCCAGCCTGCGTTCTGACTGCACAATCCCATCCCTGACCCAGGTCAATGTGCCCCGGAGCCTGCCCTTCTCGGGAGTGGGGACGGTGAAGCAGGTGGCCTGTGGCGGGACAGGCTGTGCCGTGCTGAATGGTGAGGCCCCTCAGGCAGTGACCGGCGTGCAGTGCAGAGCAGAGGTGGGGATGTGGCTGGGAGGGGGCAGGGGTCACAGGCCAGCATGGAGGGTGGGAGAACTGCGGCTGCTGTGTGCGGGGACCTCAGGGGTGGGCATGAGCTGCTTCCTTCCTCTCAGCCTGGGCTGGAGACCCTGCCTCACCTTCTCCAGCTGGAAGTGACACCGAGGCTGGAGGATGGCAGGTCAAGCCCAGCAATGCAATGTCTCAAAAAGAGAAAGAAAGGAAAGGCGAGAAAACAGTTCAGATACCGAGGCCCGTGCCCCACCGTGGAGGGTTCATTTAGTTTTGGGAGGTGCTTGCCTAACTCACCCGACCCGCCCTGGTCTCTGCATTGTGGGGCGGGGAGGACCATTTATGCTGAAATTCCTGAGGGTTTTGAGAGTGGCCAGAGATCAGTCATGTGATTGGTGTGATTTTCTGATCAGTGGGATGCCGAGAGCTGTCAGGAGTTTTCTTGTGCCCACATGGGTTTCCCCCACACCCCCAGCCTGCCCTCAGGATGTGGGGCATTTGTGCTCAAAAGGTGGTCAGCTGGCCCGATGGAAGAGGATCATTTCATGTTCCTCTCTGTGTCGTGGCCATGCCAGGGACCCTAACCCTCCCCTCCTCAAAGCCATGTGGATGGAGGGGAGTGTGATAACGTGATGTCACCGAACCGTCTGCATCTGTGGCAAGGCAGGGCTCAGCTAGGTTTGACTGATTGACCGTTGTCTTCCTGTGGGGCAGGAGAAGGCTGTGTTTTCGTCTGGGGCTATGGGATTCTCGGGAAAGGACCCCGCCTTGTGGAAACTGCTATCCCAGAAATGATCCCGCCCACGCTCTTCGGCCTAACGGAGTTCCGCGCAGATGTCCAGGTTTCCCGCATTCGGTGTGGACTCAGCCACTTTGCTGCCCTGACCAGTAAGTGACCAAGCCAGTGGCCTGGAGTGTGACAGGCAGAGAGATGTGCGCTCTTGCGGGCCCAGCTGTGGGCTGCTCCTGGCGTCTGTTCCTCTGTCATCTGTCCATCCCTCAGTGGGTGGCACTGAGGGCCGGCGCAGGAGTGCTGGGCTTGGAGTTGTAGGATGTGAGCCTCTTTGTTATTCTGGAGCTTGGTTTTCAGTTCCTTTGGTTTGTGGCCCGGCCGCTGTTGCAGGGAACGGCTTCACGTGGGCAGGGGTGGTGCAGAGGAAAGTGCTGAAGTTTGCCCCTGTCATGGCAGGGAGCTGAGCATGTCCCTGCTGTGCCAGAGCGCGCTGTGCCCTGAACAAGGATTTGTGAGGTCGCCCGGTGGCTTCCCAGAGGTGAAGGTCCTGCCGATCGCTGCAGGATCATGCGCCAGTGATCAGGGCACTGGAGGCCCCAGGCCTCAGACTGTGAGGTTTGAGCTGCGGTAGCGCACGCAGTCCCCGTGTCATGTGTGGGTCACGCTGCCACTGTCTGCCACACTCGAACAGTCAGATTGCTTTTGTGATCCTCAGGTAAGTTAGCCGCCTCCTGCAGTTCAGAAGTCCTTCGCCCCATGCCGAGTGTTTTCTGAGTTTGGGCCACACAGGCTGCACAGGTTGTCCCGGCTCCAGTTGTTGGGGCTCTGCTCTGTGAGTCCTGTCCCTGGGGACTAGCCCAGTGTGGAGGCTGCTGGCTCTCTGCCACTGCCTGTCCGCAGAGCAGTCCAAGTCATGTGAGTTTTTAACCTTTTGTGTTTACTTAATTTGTTTTTTTATTTCCTTATTTTTGCGGTGCTGGGGATCGGACCCAGGGCCTTGCACATGCCACGCAGGTGCCCTGCGCCTGTGCTGCAGCCCGGCCCTCTTACTTACCTGCCTGCTTTGTGCTGGGGAGGCCTAGGGCCTCGAGTGTCCTGGGTGAGCACCCTGCAGCTGAGCTCTACCCACAGCTGTTTTTTATTTTTAAATTTACTTAAGGTTTTTTCTTTCTTCTGTTTTAAAATGAATGAAGGTTATTTAGTGTTGGTTTCAGGGTTCGAAGGGAAGGGGACAGCGTTGTTCTGTCTGGGCGATGGCTTCCTGTCCTGCAGAGTCCTGGGTGGCCTGTGGCATCTGTGGCAAGAGCCCAAGGGCACCTGTGTCCCTGTCCGTGTCCTTATTTTGTTTTTATGGTGAATTTTTGATGCTGTTCTGCCTTAGCAAATGAGAGTCATCTGGACTAATCCCGGGTGCAAATACCCATTTTTCGGGACAGTGTCAGGCTGTGCACAGAGGGAAATGTTGGAAAAGCCTAGGAAGCATTTGAGAGGAGACTTCTCCATCTGTCCTGCCCCTATAGGGCAGCTCCTGCCCCGGGCCAGCCGGCTGGCGCCCCATCTTGTTGGAGAGAGAGGGCCGGGAGTTCAGCTCAGTGGTGTAAGCGCCTGCCTGGCAGGCACGAGGTTGTGAGTTCGATCCCTGGTACTGCAAAAAACAAAGCAAAACAAAACACTTGTTGGAGAGTGGCGAGGGGCGAGCTGCAGGGCCGTGCGTTGTTGGTTTGGCTTCCCCATGTTGCTTGTTTTCTGGGTGTCCTGCGCCCGCCCAAGCCTTCTGCGCAGATTGGCCAGGCTGCGGCAGGGACATTGCAGCTGGGCCTAGGTGGTGAGGCTGGATTTCCAGCATAGCATCGCTGGCATCGTCTCCTGCCCTGGCTTAGGACTGGGGCCTGGGTCCTTTGAAAAGAGCTTCATTTTTGCTGGAGTCCTAGGGGCCGGAAGCCCTGACTGGTGGCTGCGTGCTGGAGAGCAGCGCTGTAATCGTGTGCTCCCGCGGGGCAACAGTGGTCCCCTTGTGCACTGGGAGCTGGTGACCTGATGACCTCTGAGATCCCACCGCCTCGTGATTCAGTGACAGCAGGGACCAGGTGTCCAGTGCAGGAACTGGTGGGCGACAAGCCATGCTGAGACTGTAGCATGGGTCACCCTTTCAGAGCGCTGTGTCCTGGCCCCATGGGGCACTTCCCGTACATCGTAGCCGTGTGCTTGCTGGTTTGATCGTGTTTTCATTGGTAGCTCACGGGTCCTGCCCCCAGCTCCTGGCACACGCACAGACCTGCCACGCACAGAGACCCTTAGCTGTGTTCCTTCCCAGTGCTTCCGCAGGTGGACACCCACACAGGGAAGAGCAGATCATCCTCTGTGGTTAGGAAGCCCCGCTGCAGGCTGTGTGGGTTGCTTGGGGCGAGCAGGAGCCAGGCCTGCTGCGTGCTTGTGCCTGTCTATGTCCCTGTCCCTGTCCCCTTCCCCGGGCCCAGCTGCCTGCGTACCTGGAGTTGAGTCTGGGCACCGTCCACACCTGCGCTAGGAAGCTGTGCGCTCCAGGACATGCGCGCTGCATGGTCTCCATGCCCCGTTCTTCCTTTGCAGACAAAGGCGAGCTCTTCGTGTGGGGCAAGAACATCCGTGGCTGCCTGGGGATCGGCCGCCTGGAGGACCAGTATTTCCCATGGAGGGTAAGCATGGCCAGGCCCACGCTGCCTCAGGGACTGAGGCGGGATCTGGGGTTCCTGTGGGATGCAGGGTGGGGGAGCCCACAATGGGCTGTGGAGACGGCAGAAAAGCAGGTTCCCTGCAGGCGGGGTGCAGTGGGTCGCAAAGGCTTGCTTCAGCCACGAGTTCCAGCACTTGGGAGGCTGCGGCAGGAAAGTAAATCAGTGAAAGAGAGGCTGGCTCCTTTCACACTACAGGAGACAGAGATTCTTTCTTCAACTGCAGTTCATCCCAGCAGGTTCACTAAGTCAGGCCTTCAGGTTCTTCTGGAAGTTGTTTGTTCTTCCGAAATACAGAGCATCTGTGCACAGTGCAGGTGTATTATGGGAAAGAAGGCCGCCGCCAGGTCTTGTTTTGGAGGCAGCCTGGGGCCCTGCGTGCTTGGGCTCCTTCTGGGCGCACAGGGCGGACTTGGGCCGACCCAGCTCTGCTGCCTACTGGGCTTCCCTGCAAGGACCACGCAGCGGGGCTCACGCTGGGATGCCTTCTGGCTCCCCTCACGCGGCTGCTGCTGTGCTGCTGAGTCTTGGCAGCCTCAGTGCAGCTGAGCTAGGTGCTAGGCAGTTGAGTGGCTCCCAGGGCCCAGCGACCCCTTCCTACCTTCTGTCATCTTGGAATAATCAGGTGGAGAGCAGCAGACCAGGCCTTGTCCCTTGCCTGTCTCAGGGCAGCCACTTGCCTTTTAACCCGGGCATCATGGAAAGCGATGCTCCTCAGCTGACTGCTGCCCTCTGGGGTGATGTGGGTACCTGGATTCTGTAGCTGTCCCCATCGAGGTGTTGGGAGGGCAGTTTGGCTTTTCTTAGGCAGGAACAGCAGGGCTGAGTCCTTTGACCGGGATGCAGTGGTGAGCTTGGAGCTGCCGCCAGGGGGAGCAGGAACCCGGCAAGCTGCGGCTACCAGAGGCCTCAGTGCCACCCTTGTCCTGGCTGGCACTGAGGCCAAGAGGCCTGCACTGCTGTGGGCTTCAGTGGCCAGGCCATATGGGGACAAGGACGTAGGTGCTGAAGGGCTTCGGGTAGGCCCTAGATATGTGCAGAGCTGGGCACTCTTCTGAGGGAAGGTAAATACTGTGTCCCTAATGGCCTGGGCTGTTGCTAAGGCCCACCTGGGCGTCGCCACAGTGGCAGCACGTTTTGCTGCTGCTGCTGCTGCTGTTGTGGGGCTGCCCTGGAGTGCCGTCTGCAGCGCCGGGCGAGCAGTTTGTGGAGCTGTGTCTGTGGCAGGTTCTGCTAGGGCCATCTGGGGAGCCGGCTGGGGTCGGGGAATGGCGTGGTCTGGCCTGAGCCCTCGAGCTCATTTGCCTGGTGACCCCCAAGTCCCTGATGGCCTGGCCTCCCTAGCCAGAGGTGTGCGGGGAGCTCTGGCGATGGTGCCAGCCACCTCTGCACTTCCTGGCTTAGGACTCAGTGAACTGCACTGCAGGCACAGTGCCCCTCGCCAGCAGTGATGTCACCTGGCTGAGCGCTGCTCCAGGCAAGGACGTGCTGGGGTCTGCTCAGCAGGGCGGTGTCTGCATGCTGTCGAGGATCTGCGGGGCCGGCCGCACAGGGCACTGCCTTTGCACGTATCACTTAGGAAGAAAGGGGACATTCATCTCCCTTGCCATCAAGACCTTCTGGAAGGTCATGCGTAAATCCCAGTGTCCTGGAAGAGAGGCAGGACGATGGCAAGTTTAAGCCCAGCTTGGACAACTTAGCGAGACCCTGTCTCAAAATAAAAAAATAAGGACTGAGGATGTAGCTCAGTGCACAGGCACTGAGTTCATTCCCCGGTACCACACACATAGACACCCTTGGGAAGGCCATGAAGATACAGTTCATTTCCAGCCTAGGGGGAAGCAGAGGTGGCAGAGGACGGTGGGGTGGCAGTGAGGTTCCTTAGCAACCATGCACATGCGTGTGGCTGGCTCTGGGCACAGTGGTGGTGATGAGCGGGAGGGAGAGGGTGCCCTGGAGAGTGGCTGCCTGCAGGCTCCGCCCGGCTGCTCTAGTGCCCCTCGCAGGCCCTGCTCTGGTCACTGCGGGGCCAGGGCGTCCTGCCAGGCCCTCACAAGCTGTCTGCCTGGAGCGGCGAGGCTCTGGTGTCACAGCCAATGATGTGAGGCCCAAGGGACACAGGCTATGCCCACAGTGGGGTTGGGGTGAAGGACCCTGTGCCAGCAGACAGGAGTGAGGGCTCTGAGGTGCTCTGGGAGCTCAGACAGTGTCCTCTGGGGAAGTCATCGAGCACCTGGCCTGTGAGAGTGGCCCAGGATGCGTCCAGGTCAGGTCGTGTGCACGTGTGTGCTGCGGCCCGGTGTGGGCTCTCAGGTGGGTTCAGCAGTGGCAGCCACTGTGGGAGCGGGGCTGCAGATGGCCTGTGCCCCAGGCCTGCTGCCTCAGGCTGCTGAGCGTCCAGCCACGGCTGGGGGACTGTGTCACTGTGCATGGCATGGCCTTCTCTTTCAGGTGACAATGCCTGGTGAGCCTGTGGACGTGGCGTGCGGTGTGGACCACATGGTGACCCTGGCCAAGTCGTTCATCTGAGTCCCCTTCCCGGCCTGCTCAAGGCCAGCCCTGGCCTCAGCGGCAGGGACACGGCAGAGCCCCCCGCTCAGATGGCCCTGCGTGCTGTCTCCCGGTGCCCTCAGGACACGCAGTTCAGCTGCCCCGGGCCGTCCCAGTTCTTGTGGAGCCCAGGGCCATAGACTGCAGGTGGGGACAGTCGGCACCTTCTACCGTCCCGCAGCACACACCAGGTTCACGTCCCGCCTGGAATACCAGTCTCTGCGGGCCTCAGGATGTGAGCTTGTCGCTCAGGCCTGGGAGGGCGTCTGTCCCTGTCATAGTGGGCTCTGTGTGTACCTCAGCTGGCCCCAGACCTAGACAGACTTTCACTCTTGCCCTGCTCGTGTGGGTTCCCTGGTGGGACTCAGCAGCCTGAGCCCCATGTGGAGCTGGGCGTGTGCCGGGCTGCCGCCCCTAGGCCAGGCCGTGACCCGACAGCCATCCTCACCGCCAGTCTGGGAGGCCAAGAAGCCTCTGCAGGAGGACACTCACTCCCAACGCAGCCGCAGAGGCCTGGCTGGAGCATTGGGAAAAGCATTGGAATCAGGAACGTCATTTTTCTTTTCCTTCGCAAACAGCATTTAAAAATCTGTTTTGGAATAAAGTCTGTTTTCTACTGGTTTAAGAACTGAATTGGTATTTTAAAATTTTTACCTGAGCTGGGTGTGGTGGCACACCTGCAATCCCAGCATTTGGGAGGCTGAGGCAGGAGGATTGTTTTGAGTTTGAGACCAGCCTAGGTTACATGGTGAGTTCAAGGCCAGCCTCAACTGCATAGCAAGATCCTGGCTCCAAAAAAAAATTTTTTTTACTTGATTATTAAGAGATTACCTTTTTTTTTTTTTTTTTGCGGCACCAGGGATCGAACTCACAGCCTCACGCCTGCCAGACAGACGCTTAAGCCACTGAGCCAAACTCCCAGCCCTGGTTTTTTGAGGCAGGGTTGCACTGTGTAGCTCAGGCCAGCCTTGTGTTTGCGTTGTAGCCCAAGCCGGCCTCGAACTCACAATGCTCCGCCTACCTCAGCCTCCCGAGTGCTGGGATTAAAGGCGTGCACCACCACGCCCGGCAAGAGATTACCTTTTAATAAAAGAGAGCTTTTGGTAAAGAAACAGCTATAAGTCAGTAAAGCCACCATGGAGGATAGGACAGTCGTACCCAGGATGTGTCTTCTCTCACTGGTCTCCTGCTCTTGAGTCCGGCCACCAACTAGGGTGCCACACGTAGCCTGCTGTCCCCGGTTCATTCCCTACATGGACCCCGGTGTGGCCTGGAGCTGCTGGTGTGGTGAGAGCAGCCCTGCCTCCTGCAGCTCACTGAGGGGAGGAGGAGGTGCGCACAGGAAGTTTCTATGGGACTGGCGGTGGGGAGAGGGCGGGAAGCGGGTGTGGGTCGCTGTGGTAGGAATCCCTGAGGCAGGTGGAAGGGGAGAGGAGGGGCTCCTCTCCACCGGGTCCTGCGGCTCTGGCCCACAGTCAGTGGCTGGTGGCTTCTTTGTGCGGAAGGGCCTGGCGGGGGAGGTCCCAGTCTCATGGCAGCCAGGCCACCAGGGGGGCAGAGAGGGCAGGTGAGGCCAGATGCCGGTCCCCAAGGCCACACCCATGGCCCAGCCCTTCGGCTAGCCCCAGCTCCTCCTCTGAGTTTCCCTCATCTCCCAGGAGCACCATCTGGTATGGGCCATGCGGGAAGGACCCTTCGGATCTAGCAAAGTAGGAGAGTCGCAGAGTAAAGCGAGGGGCCCCAGCTGTGACAGCCCGTTCCCAGTGAATGGGAAACTTGTTTCCCTTCCAGAACTGTGGTCGGGACTGGCCATGACAGGACAGTGCCCGGGCGGGCCTAGGTCACTCCAGCAGGATTCACAGACCATAGTCCATAGCGGTGTGGCGGGACTCAAAGAGTCAGTTGTTTTTTCCCCTTGGCACTGCAGAGACTGAACCCCCAGGGTCTTCACAATGAGCTGCATCCCCAGCACTTTAACTTTTTGTATTTTGAGGCAGGGTTTTATTAGGTTGCCTAGACTGGGCTCAAACTTGTGATTGTCCTGCCTCAGCCTCCTAGAGGGCTGGGGTTACAGGCATGTACTACCTGCAGTTAGTGGCAGCAGGAGTGATGTGATACCTCCAAGTGACCTTGGGGCAGCACCCAGCAGCAGCACAGCCCCTCGAGTCAGCCATCTGACCCTGCTCCAGGAACGTGTGTGTGGTACCTACCTCCCCGGCGACTGCCGCTGCCCGAGGAAGGACTTCCTTCTGCTGCAGGCTGATGGGCCTGGGAGGTGGGCAGCATCTGGAGGCCTGAGACCTGCACTCTTCTCTGTGCTGGGGCCTCACTAATGTGCACACTTGACAGTCAAGTTTAAAAGGATAAACCCAAGCCAGGCAGGGCAGTGCATATGCCGGTAATCCCAGCACACGGGGAGGCTGAGCCAGGATGGTCACAAGTTTAAGCTTAGCCTGGGCAGTGAGACTGTCTTGAAATAAAAAATAAGGGCTGAAGCCTGGCGTGGTGGCGCACGCCTTTAATCCCAGCACTTGGGAGGCTGAGGTAGGAGGAGCATTGTGAGTTTGAGGCCCACTATTGTAAACAAAAGAAAAACAAATCCTAAGCCCCCATGGTGTTGATGCTTCAAACCAGGAGCTGGCTGTCTTGGTCTGGAGGCCAGCAGGCAAGTGTAGTTGCAGGAGGAAGCTCCAGGAGGACCAGAGATGTCATCTTTTTCTTTTTTTTTAAAATTTTTTAATTTTTTAAAATTTTTTGCAGCACTGGGGATTGAAGTCACAACCTCGCGCCTGTCAGACAGGCGCTTAAGTCACTGAGCCAAACTCCTGGCCCTGGTTTTTTGAGGCAGGGTTGCACTGTGTAGCTCAGGCCAGCCTTGTGCTTGTGTTGTAGCCCAAGCTGGCCTTGAACTCAAAACGCTCCTCCTACCTCAGCCTCCCGAGTGCTGGGATTAAAGGCGTGCGCCACCACGCCGGGCTCAGAGATGTCATCTTGCTATTGTTGCCATTGCATGGTGGTAGCTGCATGCCTGATGGTGTGGGGGACCTGAAGCCATGGTCATTAGAACAGTGCCCAATCATGTCTCTCTCGGGACAATCGGACAGATTCAGGGTCCATCTGTGTAGCAGCCAACCACTATTCTAGTGGGAGGAGGCTGAGGGCCAAGAGAAGGGTCGAGGGGATCCTTAGATTTTCCTGCCTCAGCCTTCCAGAGTTCTGAGATGGTTGCCATGTCGGTTCAGTTGCACTCTTTTGACTATTACGAGTGATACTAAAACACTCACAGGTAAGTCTTACATTGGGCTACCATTTTATTTTTGGAACATTTCTTTTTAATTTTTGTGGCGTTGGGGATGGGACCCAGGGCCTCATGTATGTCAGGTAAGTGCTGTCCCACTGAGCTACCTGCTCTGCCCTTTGCAGTGTTTGTGTGCACAAGTTTTTGTGTGAATCCAGTTTTGCAGTCTGCATAGCCTCTCGTAGTGTGTGTTTTACCGATGGAGATCACTAAACCCACAGCACACCAGAGTTCAGCGCTGAGGATTTATCTCAGGCTGGTTGGAGGCTCTGCCTGTTTTCCCATTTCTGTTCCTTTTTTTTTTTTTTTTTTTTTGGCACTGGGGATTGAACTCACAACCTTGCACTTGCCAGGGCAGGCGCTTAAACCGCTGAGCCAAACTCCCCAGCCCTGGTTTTTTGAGGCAGGGTCGCACTATGTAGCTCAGGCTGGCCTTGCGCTCGCGTTGTAGCCCAAGCCGGCCTTGAACTCACAACGCTCCACCTACCTCAGCCTCCCGAGTGCTCTGTTCCTTTTTTGATACTGGGGATTGAAACCACAGCACTCTCCCACCAAGCTACAGCTTCAGCCCTTTTTATTATTTTGAAGTGGGGTCTCACTGAGTTGCCTAAGGTGGCCTTAAACTTGCTATTCTCCTGCCTCAGCCTCCCAAGTGCTGGGATTACGGAGTGCATGGCCAGGTCTGACCTCGAGTGCTTTAGGAGGGGCTTCCAGATGGTGGTCAGGTAACTTGGGTGTGCTGTCCCTGGGAAGGATTCAGGGATTCTCAGGGACCCCGTTTGTTCCTATGAGCCTGGCCCTGCAGCCCCTTCAGCTTCCCATCTAGCCATGATGGTCCCCTCTGCCTCTGCTGCGATGGCACGTGCCACACTGATGCAGATGGAGCTGCCCCATTGTGGACCTTTTAGTCTCCAAAACCATGACTCAAACCTCTCTTCTGCTGGGGAGGAAGCTGGTGGTGAGTGCTTGCTTAGTGTGCACAGGAGTCCAATCCTTAGTGCCGCAAAAACAGAATCTCTTCATAAAGTACTCAGCTTCAGGTGTTTTGTTACAGCAACAGAAAATGGACCAAAACTCAGGGGTGACTAGCAGCTATCATTTGCCCTTGGACACTATGCTATGCAAATAATGATGACCTGAAGCCATTAGCCAGGGGCCACTTGTTCTGCAGCCCAGGTGACTGATACTCGCTCTGGGGCTGTTTCTGAGTCAGGGTGCGATACTTGCAGCCCCTGGGTTTTGTTTCCCCAGCCCTACTCTGGAGAAAGGGAAAGAGAAGTGTCCTTAGATAAATCTACACAAAACCAGACAGCTGTCAGCCAATGTGATTTTTTCCCTTTTATTTTAATTAACACTTTACAAAGTACAAAATATACTGTCTTTTGGGGGGAACATTAGGTACATTTTTCTCTCCATCATACAGTACATGAATCTCAAGGGTTCTGTGTTTGACAAAGAAAATAAGCGTGAGGGCCCTGGGGGTGGGGTAGGCCTGCTGCTTGTTGCCGGCAGCCAGGCTGGGAACCAACGAGGGCCGCTGCCGCCGCCGCTGCTGCTGCTGGTGACCCAGGTGTGGCACACCAGGTGCGGGCAGAGGGGCCTCGGGCAGGAGTGCCCCGCACCCCTCCCACTCCCCCATCTCTGGATAACGGAAATGATTTTGGCATAGAGCAAGAGGGTTTGGAGGTTACTTCTTGTCCTCAGACCCTTCCTGTTTTGGAGTCCCCCCGCCTCAACTATTCCTGGGCCATTTTCTCAATAAAGGTAAACTGAGGCAGTGGAAAGAAAAACACACTGGGCTTGGCCTGTCTTGGGACCACAATTTGGCCTGCTTTTTAACCCCCCACACACTGGGGTCTGTGATTTCCAGGACGTGCCCTTGTGCATGGGTCCCAGTCCACAGCCTGTCCCATGAATACCAGGAGATCTGAGGCATCCACACAGCGGAGGACGACCTGGCCAGGTCAGGCTGGCTGCACGGATGGCCGGGCCTAGGCTAGGGACACCTGTACCCCTTCACAGGGCAGGTGCAACACAGCAGTTTCACCCTCTGCCTTGAAGCCAGCCGGGTGTCCCCACGCAGTCACCTCTGTCCACGTGGCCCGTGGACTCCAAATACTGTATGAGCCAGTCCCTTCGCTCAGAGCCGGGTCCTGCACATGCACCCGTGCACACACACGCACGCACGCTCACACACATGCATAAGAACCACATTCGGCACAGCTCTGCCACTGTCGCCTCCTCCCTCGGTCTGGGAAGAGGGACAGGAATGGCTGGGCTTGTGGTTTTGCTGCTTCTAACTTGAAAAGGAAAGAAAAATACCTGGGGCGAACTTCAAGATGCGGGAAGAGGCTATCTAGCTACATGGGGCGCCCTCCTCCCCAGCCGCCCTGTCCCTCCATGGGTGACCCTGCCAGCCGCTGCACGGGGCTGCCTCCCTTCAGGCCCGATCCTGCCTGCCCGGAGCGTCCCTGGAAACCCAAGAAGCTGAAGGCCTGCCCCCATCAATGCCTGCTCACCAGCCATGTGGCCCCCCGCTCCCTGTGGGTAGAGGTGGGGGTCCTCTTCCTCTCCCCTGCTTCACTCACAAAGGGACATCAAATTCCCATCATGACAGGGTTGCGGGACTCCAATCACCTGGGAGCATCCCGAGTCCCCTCTCCTAGCTGAGGATGGGCAGAGTCCACATCCAGCCTAGAGACTCAGAAGGTGGTCAGGGTGACCTTGGGACCCCAAGAGGTCTGCCAGGGAAATACAATGGCAGGTGGCTCAGGGTCCCCTCTGAAAATCACCTAGCAGGCTCTGGTGCTGGGCTTGGACTCCGGCCTGGCCCTTCCCATCTGCCCGATCCCCTCCTGACCTCGCCTCCCCGACACCCTGTCCCTCAGGACACAGGACCCTCCTGCTGGGCACCGGGCCTCCTGGTCATGTCCCTCAGTCCTCCCACCAGGGACCTGCAGCCTAGGCTGGTGGTAGGGGTGCTGGTGGTTGGGGGTCCAGGGTCCCCCAAATCTTGGGGAGTGGTTATTACAGGATCAGGGTAGGGGCCTCTGTCCCTGGGGAACTGGCAGTCACTGCTCCCTCCCCGGATGCCCTGTACACGGTGGGGTAGGGGCCGAGGTCAGGGTGGTGTCCACACCGCAGGTGTTTTCTTCCCTAGAAAGGCTGAGATGCACATTCCCAGGCCTGGGGGTGGATCTGGCCTGGTAACCCACAGCCAGGCTGTGTTCTCAGCCAGGACAAGCGGAAGGGCGGCATCCTCCTCGCCCACCCCACACGCACCTCTGCTGCAGACCCATGAGGGGTCCCCCCCCCCGCCCCCGCCGCGCTCAGCATCCCTGCAGGGCTCCACGGCACTCATGGGCCTGCATGGGCCTCTGGGGGAGGTCTGGAGAGAAAGGTCAAGGGTGCGCGCCCCCTTAAGGGGTTAGGGGATCACACTTTGGCTACACTACACACAGAACAGAAAAGCGCTTCCTCGCACAGGTCACTGGGTTTGGGAAATCCCAGGGGGCTACCTGCGGCCAAGCGGGACGCTAGGGGCAGCTCCCCCCAGGACAGCTGGGCCCTCATCCCAGCCTCTCCCCAGACACATGGCAAGGTCATCCGTGCTCCGGACAGACGGGACCAGTCCCCAGGGGCAGGCCCGGCCAAAGAACCTGCGATTTCTAAGCTTGGGAATAAAAAGAAAGAAATCAGGTAAGGAGCCTCCAGGAAAGAAGCCATCCGAGGAGGAAAGGCTGGAGTGTGGCCCTGCGGCAGGCCCGGTGCTCAAGTAACACTGCGAGGGGGACATTCTGTTAAACACAAGTCCCGACCACTCCTCTAGATCAGTGTCCCCCTCCAGGAAAACACGGGTGTTCAGGGGCTGCGGCTGGAGAAGTGGGGGTGCGGAGCCAGAGCAGGCCAGGGCTGGCCCTCCATACGGCCGTGCAGCAGGCTCTGTGGGCTGCTGGTTTTCCTCTCCAGGGAGGCCCCCCGGAACCCACCGACATCGAAGTCGCCTCATCTTATTGCCTATAGACTCAGGAATATGCTGCGGCTCAACACTTCGCCCATGGGCATGGCCAACACAGCGGGCGTGGCCTCGCGTCCACGCACACCCACAGAGGGGTAGAAGTCTGTGCCCGAGCCCTGCGCACAGAGAATATATTAACATATATATTGCTCAAGTATATATGCTATTTACAGTATATATAGATCTCTATCAACATAAAACACAGGTATTTATAGATGTGTATAACAGGCGGTCCTAGAAGTCTAGGGGCTACACGACTCTGGGGACACCAGGTCGACACACTGGCCCGGCAAGAAGGAAGCAGACGGAAAAGGGTGTGGAGAGGGGCGCCCCGGAAAATAAAGGCCTTCTACAGACACAGGGGAATGTGGGGCATCAAACCAGCCCTGCCCACTGAGCCACCTCGCTCTTGGGACCAGCAAACAATTGATGAGATTTGGTTGCTTTTGGGGTTTGTGCAAAATGAATTAATTTAAAAAACCAAGCAGGAACTGGGTTTCTACGTAGCATGCTGGGTCCTGCAAGGGTCGCGGGCAGTGCCTCGAGTGGGGGCCCCTCCTGGCTGGAGAAGCAGGTGGCCCCCTCCTCTGCCACTGCTGGGGCAGCTCGTGGCCAGGGCCACAGCTTGCAAGATGCCTGCCAGACCCCTGCTCCCAGCTGCCCCTCAGGAGACAGCTCCCTCGACCCCACCTATCCCTGGCCCACAGGGCCCCAAGTGACTCAGCCCTGGACCCCTGGGGAGAACTTAGAACCCATCTCTTGAGAAAAGAAATGACAGCCAACAGCAGCCCAGGCACAACTGCAAATACATTAAATAAAAAACTAAAACAAAGTATGATTTTCTCTATTAAGGCTCAGTTAAGCCGCCTCCTGGGTCAAGTACTGGTGAACGCCCGGCTCCAGAGGTCAGGGCAGGCCAGCAGGCAGGCGGTGGGCCACCGGCACCCCCCAAATGTGGGGTGAGGATGGGGAGGCTGGCGGGGAGCCCTGTGCTGGTCTAGTTGACTGTCTGGGAGGTGGGGGTTACCTAAGAGACCCCAAGTGCAGAATGCTGGGGAAGCCCCCGCTGGGGGGAAACTGAGACTCTGCCTGCCTGAGGAAGGTCCAGGAAAGCAGAGGACAAAGCAGCTGGTGCTCAGGCTGGTGAGTCCTCGGGGGAGCGCTTAGGGGAGGCCCACGTAGGACTCCCCTTGGCAGTCGCGCTGAGGTGGGGCACAGGCCCTGGGGTTGGCAGGCAGGGTCAGGGTGGCCCACAGCCTCCATTCCAGGGGAACTAGCCTTGAGCCCCGGGAACGGGGAGAAGCGACCACCGTGTTCAGCCCCCCACCTCACGGCGCCTCCCAGGGCTCCCCGTGCCCAGCCCAGCCCTGCCAGCCCCTCAAAAACAGCCCTGGGAGGAGATGGGGCTGCTCCCCAGCCTCGGGCCTTAGATGCCGCTTTCCCGGGTGGGCTGGGGAAGGCGGTCCCCTTCTGAAGGGCAGTGTCCGCAGGCTGCGCCCAGTGTCGGGAGAAATTCTGTGAGAACACGCTGGGACAGCGCTGGGGTGAACGACACCCTTCAGTGCTTCCCTGCCTGGCTGACCTTCAGGGCACTGATCACCCCACCGATGTTCTCCTCTGGAACCTGTGGGCCAGAAGCAGAGCCGTGAGCCAGAACCGCTGTCCATCCCGGTCCGGCTGTCCCCGCCCATTCCTGGCACTCACCAGCGCATGGTCGAACTTGAACGTGCTGATGTAGTAGGCAGGGATGTCAGCCGCCGCCAGGGGCTCAGAGATCTGGGCCACAATGCCACACTCGTCTGGAGAAACCGGGCAGAGTGCGGCCCCATAAGGCTGGGTCTCCTCTCCCTGTACCTAGTCCTCCAGAGACTCCTGGGGCATCCCCAACCCACTGCCCAGCAACGGGGCTCCTCGTGCCTGCTGTGACCATGCTGCCCTCACCCGTTCCTGACCACACCGTCCCTGCTGCCCTGTGAGTTTGCTGTGGGCAGAGCCAGAGGCTGTGTGGGCGGCCAGCAGCAGGGCTGAGGCTTTGTCTGTCTCACTTGGACTTTTTCTTTTGAGGTGCTGGGAAATGAACTCAAGGCCTTTGCACTGAGCTATCTCCCCACCCCTTATAAAAAGGTATTTTTAGGCCGGTGATTTAGCTTAGTGGTGTAAGCGCCTGCCTGGTGAGTGTGAGGTTGTGAGTTGGATCCCTGGCACAAAAAAAAAAAAAAAAAAAAAAAAAAAGCAGAAAAAAAAATTTTAAAGATTTTAAGACATAGTCTCACTAACTTGCCCAGGCTGGGCTGAAACCTGAGCTCCTCCTGCCTCAGCCTTCTAGAGTGCTGAAATTACAGATGTGGGAGATCATATCACCATACGTGGCCTTAACTTTTGAATTAGGGGAAAATAAAAGCCCTCTGGTCACATCTGCTGCCTTGCCTGTGCCATTCCCTGGATGCCTGTGCACATCTATCACATACTGATCCAGGGAACCCTGGGAATGGGGATTTCAGCCTCAGTCCCCGGTTTATTCCACCCAGCAGGGGCTCACCGAATCCCAGGGGCTGCCCTCCGATCCGCACCATCTTCCACAGCTCTCCGGATGCACTGGTGAAAAGCAAGTTACTGGGGAACCTATGAGTGAGAGGCAGTCAGGGCTGACGTTCAGAGCGCTGCCTGCCTGACTCCACCCCCACCGCCCTGGCTGCGCATCCTTCTCGCTTGGGTGGGGGAGGACAGGGAAGACCAGGCTGGTCAGAGCTTTGGAACACAGGACATCAGGGCGATGGGACATCCCCGTGTTGGCCCTGCCCTGCCCTGCTCATCTAGGGACGACGTGGGAACCCTGGCCCGGCTGGCTCACCTCTGCTGGGTCTGAACGTCCATCACCAGGGAGATGTAGCCCTCAATGAGGGAGAAGGAGAAGAAGCGGATGTGGCCGCAGTCTTCGCCAGTGGCCATTGGGTCCTTCACCCTGGGGGTAGAGAGCTGGTGAAGGGGGGCCCCACCGCACCCCTCAGAAAGTCGGGCTAAACCTGCCCTGGTCCAGGCATCCGCAGGGACGGGTGCCACACTTCACAATGCCCAAGTCTCCCTCTGTGTGGGGCCAGAGTCCCTGGGTGTCCCAAGCCCAGGCTTCTAGTATAGGCCATGGTCACGGACAGCTCGCTGGACCTACTGCACCCACTTGATGTTGGTCTAAGCTTGGGGAAGTCCATTTTGAGGACAGATGCAACATCTGTTATCCCCTGAAGAGGAAAAACGGAATTCTCTGCCCCTCAATGGACCGGGCCTGCATGCAACTCAGGGAAGAGGGGTCCAAGCCCATTGACCCTACGGCACATCCCCCAGCCTGGGACTTTTAGGTGGTCTGAGCCTCCGCCATGAGAGCAGCTCCTGGGCAGGCCTGTGCCTCTCCCCTCTGTCCAGTCCTTGGTGTAAATTGTAGTGTCCTACGCCCGTGCGTGGGGCCCGACCTGCTGGAGTAGAACATGACGTCCATGAGGAGCGTGGTGACGGCAGGCAGCGTGTCGGGGTCCAGGCTGGTGACGCAGAATCTGTTGCTGGGGCTGGACAGCGGGTGGATGACTGGCCTCTGGACTGCAAGGGCACAAAGACACGGTGCTAGGGCCAATGTGGAGTGCAGCGGTGAGGTCAGGTGGCCCAAGAATGGGGCTGGGCCGGGCCTCTGGCAGGGCCACGTGCAGGCCTGGGAAGACCCGACCCGTTGCCTCTCCAGCCTCCACTGCCACCAAAAGTTGCCCCTGGGCCTTTGTACGTCCTCAGTTGTCACCACCCAGGTTAGTTCGTGCTGGGCTCCAACTTCCGCTCCATAGTCCCTGCCCCTGGAAACCACCCTGATGCCTCTGGTCGTCACTGGCTGTACCCTCATCCACCGCTTCCGAGCCTGTGAAGGTGCCACATTGAGCCTGGTGCTCGCAAATGCTAGGTGGACAGAGCTCCAGCGTGGCGGGGTCCCCTGTGCAGACCCCACCTCGACTCACCCATCTTGGGCTTCACAAAGCCGTTGGTGATTCCCAGGTTCTCAGCTGCCACCGTCTCGCCATTGACGACCCGCAAGATGGTGAACTCTGATGACAAGGTGTGGGTGACGAAAGGAAGGTCTCGCTCGCGTACCTGGGGGGGCAGGGTAGGGCGAGACAGAGGCCGTGAATGACGTAGGTGGGCGGGGCGTGCGTGCGCATGCGTACATGTACCCGGGCGCTCACCAAGATGAAGTCCGTCTGGTAGGTGGACAGCATGAACACTGAGATGTTCTGGTCGGCCAGTGGGGCGATGACCGACTTGGCGATCTTGGTCACGCCGATGGGCTGGGAACTGGAGAAGCTGCCGCCGCCGGACACCACGTTGAGAGCCAGCCAGGTAGCATCCGCCACGCTCATGTGCTCTGAGCAGGGCAGCTCTACAGGGTGACACAGAGGTGGGTCTGAGACTTTGGGGGACCTGGATGGCTGCTGGGCAGGGCTGGCTGCAGAGGCAGGGACTGAGACCCTCCGGCAGTCAGCTTTCTCTTTTATCTACAGAATGGGACGTACCTCAGACACCGCCCAGAGAGCCCGGGCAGGGAAGGACCGTGACTAGATGGGAACCACACAGGTCGGGCTTATCTGTCCAGCCTGTTTCCCCAGCTATAGAATAGAGCCAGCCATGCCTTCAGGATTATGCAGGCCTTATAGGTGTAACAGATGTCACCATCACCACTGTGGCCTCACCTGTCACTGGCCCCGTGATTTTCAAACTGGGTTCCCCAGGACCTCCCAGGGGTGACTGAGGGCAGCTGGGGAGGCAGGGTGGGGCCCTGGGATTTTTCTCCTGTGCTGCCTATAGGGCTTTGCTAGAAGAACATGCGGCTCCAGGGGGGGCCCTTGAGGGTAGTGTACTGTGACATGCAGTGACTGTCACTCAACTCCTCTGATAGCCTGGGCCCTTGGGTCACCTGGTGTGGGGCAGCTCAGAGCAGCAGCCATCACTGTCTCTTGGATGAGCTCACGAAGCCCCAAAATCCACAGCCTTCCCCAGTATCAAGCAAGCCCACCCTGGCGTGCAGGTACCAGGGTGTACGTGTTGCTATGGACACATGCCACAACCCCAGTATGGCCGCACACAGGGCTCCCCATGCACCCCAGTGCACCTGCTCAGACCCACCCTGTACCAGGCCCAGGGTAGGCAGGGAACCAGGCACTTGGAGGTAGATCTGACCCTGTGCAAGGGACGCAGGCTTGCTGATCTCCACAGCCCAGATGCCCAAAGGCTTAGTGAGTTGTCTAGGATCACTTAGACAGGGAGTAACAGAGCCAGAACGCCCCTTGGGCCTGACTCAGAAACCCAGGCTCTGTCCTGGCCATCATGTGGGAAGGGGCACCATATCCCCAAGAAGATAGGGGCCTCTGACGCTAGGGGAGAAGGGGAAATTGAGACAGGTCCATCTGGGTCCTTCCTGCCTAGCTCTGGTTGCCATAGTGACCACAGCCTCACGAGACTATTGTTCCTGCTAGCTGAGAGGGCCCAGTGGTCAGCCTGGGAGGCAGAGGCCTGAGCAGAGCGCCCCGCATGCCGCTGGGAGCCCTTCCACCTCTCCTCTCCAAGGTATCAGGGTTCAGGCCCCCAGTGCCAGTCCTGGCACAGGAAACAGGCTCCCCAGAACCCAGACACCTGTTTTGCTTCTGGAATTCTCCCAGGCTTGTGCTTGGCTATAGGGGGAGCTCGGCTGTGTGTATGAGACTCTCCCATCTCCAGGCTGTGCCAGCAGACAGACCTGGAAGCCACGGGGTGCTGATGCTCAGCATTGCTAGGTGGTCACCCTCTGTCCCTGGTGTCAGGCTCAGCTTCTCTTGGGAGGACAGCCCCCTTCAATACACTTAACGATGAAATAGAAGATGCCCCTGCCCCTTTCGCAGTATTGGGGACTGAACCCAGTGTCACCTGCTCTACTCTTCAGATACATCCCCAGTCCTTTTCATTTTTAAATTTTGAGGCAGGTTATCACGAAGCTACCCAGGCTGGCCTCCAACCTGTGACTCTCCTGCCTCAGCCTCCAGAGTAGCTGCGAGTATAGCTGTACACCACCACATAGAGAGAAAACGTCCTGTTTCATTAGCGCAGAACCTGTTTCATTAGCGCAGAAGCTGTAGAGCCTCTGCAGAAACCAGCGAGGCTGCTTGGGTCACTGCACGACCCCACGTCAGGGCCTTCTCAGCTTCAGGATTCGACTCTCTCTGCTCCAAGCTCCTCAGAATAAACTCCTTGGCTTGCTGACTGCCCCAAAGCACAAGCCAGAGTCCTCATAGTGTCCCCACCAGGGCTGCCCAGAGAGCTCTCTGGGGTGAGACACGTGGTCTCTCCTGTCCCATCCAGCTGAGCAGCTGGTGTCCCTGCAGCCACAGGCACTGGAGTCTGGCTTTAATCGTATTTTTTTTTTTTTTTTTTTTTTGGTACTGGGGATCAAACTCACAACCTGGTACCTGTCAGACAGGGGCTTATGCCACTGAGATAAACCCCTGGCCCTGTTTTTTGAGACAGGGCCTCACAATAGAGTTCAGCCTGGCCTTGAACTCACTTTGTAGTCTAGGCTGGTCTCAAATTTGCAATGGCTCTCTTGTCTCAGCCTCCTGAGTGCTGGGATTACAGGAGTGTGCCACCAAGCCGGGCTAATCATATTCATTTAAATTCTTTTTTTTTTTTGGTGGCACCGGGGATTGAACTCACAACCTCGCACCTGCCAGACAGGCGCTTGAGCCACTAAGCCAAACTCCCAGCCCTGGTTTTTTGAGGCAGGGTCGCACTATGTAGCTCAGGCCGGCCTCGTGCTCCCGTTGTAGCCCAAGCCGGCCTTGAACTCACAAGGCTCCACCTACCTCAGCCTCCTGAGTGCTGGGATTAAAGGCTTGTGCCACCACGCCCAGCTTTCATTTAAATTCTTACATGCGTGGTGGGTAGCAAATGACCAGGCTGAGCAGCTCAGGCACCAGTCCCACTAGTCTACCCGCTGCACTGACTGGGGTGGGCATCTCTGTACTGATCTTCATGAACCCCAGTGCCTGCTGGGTGGGTGAAGCGGCCCTATTCCACCTGCGTTCATGGACCCTTCTCCTCCCCACCCTGCACTCCGCCCACGGTCAGCCAGCCTTTGGTCACACTGCCAGGCTGGGGGCGGGGTGGCCTTCAACATCATCCCCTCAACCTCGAATGCCAGATTCAGGAGAGGTGCAGAGCAGCAGGTCCTGGGCTGGGCCACCTCCTCTTTTTCCCCCCCTCCCGCCCCAAATCAGTGAGACTAGGGCTTCAGCGTTCATCTGTGTAGACGCCAGCTGGCTCTGGGAAGCCGAGTCTTCTGTCCCTGTTTTCTGGAATAGGTCACCCAGGTTCAAGGTCATGAAGCAGCAGGCTTCCAGAAGCACTGTGAGAAGTTGGGCTGCAGGAGCATCCACCTGGCTCCGGCTTCCCCATGGGGGCAGGGCCGGGTGAAGGTGTCACCAAGGCTCTGGGCCTTGGGGATGCTGCCCAGGGCCTCCAGAAGGAGAGCTGCGATAGCACCACATGGGAACAGAGACCAGGGTGTGCACTGCCCTGAATCCCAAGGGACAGGGATAGACCCAGGCCGTGGGTGCCAGAGGGGTCATCTGAGGAAGCCCCAGGGAGGCTGGCCAGGTTAGCAAGCTGTCCTTCCTGAGGAGGCAAGGTCCCCTCTGTCACTGCCCATTGTCCGAGATCCGATAAGCTCTTGGAGCCCAGGGCTGTCCCTGGCTGGTGTCTCACCCTGGCTTCGATCCCGTGCGGTGTGGCTGCATCCTTGTGTGGCACCTGTGTTTCTCCAGCTTCGTCTACCTTGCTTGCACTTGGGTCCTTGGATCAGGCCAGCCGAGTGGCCTTGGGCCAAGTCACTGACCCTCAAATGTGTTTTTTTTTTTTTTTTTGAGGCAGGGTCTCACTCACTATATAGGTCAGGCTCACCTTGAACTTGCTTATGTGGCCCAGTCTGGCCTTGAACTCAGGGTGATTCTCCTGTCTCAGCCTTCCAAATGTTGAGATTACAGGTGTGGAACTACACATGCTGGAATTACAGGTGTGTACCACCACACCCAGCCTTTATTTTTTATGGTACCAGAGATTGAACTCACAACCTCCTACCTGCCAGACAGGCGCTTAAGCCACTGAGCCAAACTCCCAGCCCCTACACCCAGCTTTTAAATGGTTTTCAAATGCAGGGTGATTAGCTCAGGCCTGACTCTAGAGGACGCTTTAAGGAGTCCCTGAGGTGATCCCCTGCTATGTGCCTATACCGAGACCACCCAGAGCTATTATCATGTCAGCTTCCTGGGCGCCTTGGGTGAGGACAGTAGCAAGGGGAGAAGGCTGCAGTTTCCTTAGGTGTGGTGGTGCACACTTGTAATTCCAGCACTCTGGGAGGCTGAGGCAGGACTGCAATTCAAGCCCTGTTGGGGCAATTTAGGGCCCATCTCAAAAATGTAAAACAAGCTGGGGATGTAGCTCAGGCAGAGGTTCCGGGTTTAATCCCCAGAACCACAAAAAACAAAAACAAACCCTAAAACACACACAAAACAAAAACATGTTTTCTAGCTATGAAGTATCTGCATGATGTCAGTGTAACATTTATGCTGAGATAGGAAGGTGTGGACCAGGCAAGTGTTTGGGGGTGAATGGTCCCGTCACCTTAGTTTCTGGTGGTGGCTCCTCAAAGTATGTGTCCATGGCTGTGCATGTTTCCGGTGGGACCCTCCTGGGGGTGCGGGGGCCTGGCTTTATGCCTGAGGTGCTCCCCCATGGGATCTCCACGTCCTACAGGTTGGAGCTAGCTGAGAATCAGGAGCACCAGAAGCTGGCTTTGGGAGGCCGCCTGGTTTGGGACAAAGAGCAGGAAGTTGAGATGATCCCCGTTCCTACATGGGGTGCTGGTATGTAAGTGGGGATCCCTCAGGGACCAGTGTGTCAGGCAGCGTCCTGGGGAACTGGCCCCAAGTCACAGGAAGTGCAGTGGCTGAGCTGGAATTCGCACTTGGGGCTCAAGACGGTGCTGTCCCACTGAGCTACATCTAGCCCCAGGAGGTACTTTTCATTTTGTTTTGTGTTGGTTTTTTAGCCAGGGTTTTGCTACGTTTCCCAGTGAGTCTCAAACTCCCAGGCTCAGGTGATCCTCTTGCTTCTGCCTGCCGAGCAGCTGGGACTACTGAGCCTGGCAGGAGTCACCCTGACCTCTTCCTCCGGCTCTCAGCCAGTCCCTGCTGCTGACCATGCCTGCCCTGAGTGCGGTGCGGCCATCACTGTGACCTGTCCTGGTTTACAGATGAAGGGCTGGGCTGACCTCACACCTGGGCCTGTGCCACCGCTGTAGGCTCAGCCGGCGCAGGATCCCAGGGACACCCAGCCCCGAGAGCAGCCCTCTGGTGATGAATGATGTCCGCAGACCCCAGCTGGCTCCGTCGCCCCTGCGCACCCCAGACCCTGTCCCTGCCAGGCGCCCTGGTTCTCCGCAGCCCACCCAGTCTCCACTTCTGTGTTCAGCCAGCCAGCGTCTCCTGCTTCAGAGCCTGGTGGCCCCCATGCGGAGACCTGCACAGGTCACTAAGTGGCGGGTCCCTCCCCTGTGCGCTGGGTCTTCACACTGTCCCCCTCAGGTCTCCAGAGCAACTCTGAAGTCCCCGCGGGGATGGATGATTCTTCTTCTTCTGCAGTGCTGGGTGGGGCCAAATGTCTACCACGCAGTGACAGTCGCAGCCCACAGCTCCATGGGTAAGGGCTCCAGGAGGCCCCTGCACACTGCCTTCTCCCTGTCCCCCCAGCCCGAGACGCTGTACAAGGGACCATCCCCACTCTGCAACCTTCAGTGGCTCCCCCTGCCCACAGAGTAAGGCCCAGGCCTGTCCCGCGCAGCCCTCTCACTCGGACCTGGCTTCTCTTTCTTTTTAGAGCCTGGGCCTGGCCCCTGCTTCCGCGGCTGCACTTACTCAAAGCGCCCCCACCCGACTGCCTTCCTTCCTTCCCTGGCCTCCACAGCCCTTCGGGGACAGCAAGGTCACCT
>RJWM01023367.1:0-32195 GCA_004363535.1 Dasyprocta punctata
CGAAAATCAGCTTCGCGAAATGTGACTTCAGGGAAGCATGTTTGCCTTGAAGGCAGAGTGCCTGGGTGCGGGGCGACTTCCTGTCCCTGCTTTCTGTTTGCTTATTTTCCAGTGCTTGCTTTTTCCCTGGTAATGGCAGAGTGTCGACTTTCCATGTGAAGAGCTCCTTTTACCCTTCTTGCCCCTTTCTGCTGCTGTTAGATTTAAGAAACATGCTCGAGGTTGTTTGCATTCACACATAGGCTTCCTGGGTTATGTTGTTCCCCCTTTTCCATTTCCAGTCACTGCGGTCACAGAAGGGCGGCCTGTCCTTACGGCACAGCGCACACCTCTGCCTTGCTGTAGATATTTAGCAGCATACTCTTCTTTCTAAGGATTGCTCTAGCTGAGTCCCACGGATGTCACTGTGCTCTATAGTTACTTTCATTTAGCTATGACCATCTTCTGACTGTCCTTGGGATGTCAACTGGACCCCTGGATTGTTTGCAGCCAGAGAAAAGAGGCCAGTGATAGACAGAGGGGCTGTGTGCTGCAGTAGTGGGTCAGGACCCTGCGAGGGGAAGGGAGTGGCCGGAGAGGGCGGTGACATGGCCACCCCCGAGGTGCAGCCCTGGCCGGGCCCTTGCCCACCGGCCTTCCGGGTGGAGCACCAAGGAAGAAGGAGCCCTGCTTGTCTCTGCGGACATTCCTGTCCCTTGGAAGTGTTCCTGCTGGTGGAGTTGGCTCTGCAGGGTCCTCAGACTTCCCCCCGTCACATGGTGGGTGAGACTTGTCTGAGAAGGAGAACAGAGCAGTGAGAGAAGGGAGCGCTGACCTTTCCCCCTCCATACCGAACTTCTTCACTTTGACTCTGCCCCTGCTTGCTTTTATTTCTTTGCCGTGCTAGGGTGTGTCCCCGGTGAGCTGTCGGCAGAGGGAGGTCCGCCTTCTCAGTGCCGGGAGGCGCGGTGGGGCACAAGGCAGCCCCCTCCCTCCCGGGGGGCTGAGGACCGTGGGTCCTCAGTCTCATGCAGATCCACAGCCCAGCCTCCTTCTCTCTTCCCCAGCTGCTGTTTCCTCACCTCCCTCGTGGGCACTGGGTAGACCCGGCGGGGGCGGGGCGGGGGCTGTCGATCGGAAGTCTAACCTCAGTGCACAGCCGGGAAATTGCCAGATCAAGGACTTTCTCAGGCTCTGAACTGTGTCTGATGTCCATACTTTAAAAACAAATTTGAGCGGGTGTGGTGGTGCTCGCCTGTAACACCAACACTGGGGAGGCTGAAGCAGGAGGATCACCATGAGTTCAAGGCCAGTCTGCACTACATAGTGAGACCCTGTCTCAAAAAGAAACAAAACAAAACAAAAAAAAACCCAAAAAGACAAAAAACCCAAAAAACCAAACTCGAAGACAGTTAAATTATAAATGGACAAATTATTGTGTGTATTTATGGGCATTCGGTGATGTTGCAATTTATGGATACATTGTGGGATTATCAAGCCAATTCACATCACCTCAGCTACTTACTTGTGTGGGATTATTTGTAGTAGACCTCTGGTGATTTTGAAACATGCGATTACTGACTGCATGCACCATGCTATATGGTGGGTCTCCAGAAAATAGCTTTATTGCTCCGAAGTGGTTGAGACTCTGTGCCCGTGGGCTGTGCCTCCCTGCCTGGCCGCCCTCCCGCCTCTGGACCCCGAGCTCCATTCTTTCTGTCTTTGCTTCTTTGGGTCCACTTGCTTTCGACTGCATCTACCTGCAAGGGCGTGTGGTGCGTGCCTGTCTGTGCCCGGGTTATTTCCGTGCACCACGTTTCGCAGTCCTGTCCGAGCTGCTGCGAAGGACGAAACGTGCGCTTAATGACTGGACCGCAGTCCCCCCATCTGCAGGGGCGCCCTAGGCCCGGTCCACGGCTGGCTGCTGTGAACAGTGCCGCACTGAGCGTGGCAGTGCAGACGCCTCTGACCGCCCACTTCACGTCTTTCAGGCAAGTACTGGGCGGTGGGAATCCAGGCCACTTGGTGACTCTGCTCTGTTCCCAGGACGCACTCATGTTCCCTGTGATGGCTGGACTAACTTGCTTCCCACCAAGATTGTGCTGGTGTTTCCTTCTCTCCACCTCCTTCGCAACACGTGCCTGTCCCCTTTTTGGTAACAGCTATCTGACAGGTGTGAGGCGATGTTATGGTTTTAGTTCACATTTCACTAATGGTTACTGATTTCGAATACATTTTCGTATGTCGATTGGGCATTTGTATTTCTTTTGAGAAGTATCTAATCAGATTCCTTGCCCACTTTTAAATTGAATGGTTTCTTTTGTTTCTATAATGTTATTTGAGTTGCTCTTATATTTTGCTTAACCTCCTATCAGATCATAGTTTGCATATAACACTGTGTGGTTTCAATGTTTTGTTCAGGACCTTTTTTTTTCCTTTGAAATGGGGTCTCCCTGTGCAGTTCAGGCTGGCCTTGAACTCACTTCGTAGCCCAGGTTGGCCTCTAACTCACAGCAATCCTCCTGCCTCGGTTTGCCGAGTACTGGGATTACAGGCACGCACCACCACACCCAGCTGGAACTTTTCATTTGGACGTCACGCCTCTTGTCGAGGTGTAATTTTTTGCCTGTGCTTTTGGAATCACAATTTTAAAATCATTGGCCAGAACAATGCCGTGCCGGTTTCTGCCTGTGTCCTCTGCCATCGTCTCGTGTTTCGGTCTTTGTCCATCTGCAGTTAGCTTCTGTAGGAGGGTGGAGGCCGTGGTCCTGTGTGGAATGGTCTTCTGCGTGTGGACGCCTGCTTCCCCAGCACCGTTTGTGGGAGAGGCGTCATTTCCCTGTGCTGTGTTCTTTGCATCTTCATCAAAGATCCGTTGACCACACGTGGTGGCGTTTGTGTTCGGGGCCTCTTCTGTGTACTGTTTATACCTCTGAATTCTGTGCTTCTTAAAATTTCATGTTACTAATTAGGAACCTTTAGTACAGCTTAAAGAACCCTCTTAGTGACTCCTATCAGTCAGGCCTAGGCGGTGAGTTCCTGTAGTTTTTGTTTGGGAAGGCTCTTAAGCTCCACGTTGGAGACATGGCTTTGTGGGGTAAAATATTCCTGGTTGGTCTCTGCTTTCCCTGCAGCCCTTTGACTGCCTCATCCGCCCCGCCACTGCTGGGTTTCTGCTGGGAATGGCCTGGAATAGCCTGATGATCACACCGAGACTCCTCCTGGTGCTGCGTTCCATATTGCCGCTGCTCTCGGAGTTGTCTTTGCTTCTTGTGGTCAGATGCTTTGCGCCTGGGTGAGCTCCACCTCGAGCTGGATTTGATTGGAAAGTTGGGCATTTTCTTTACCGGGACATGGACACCTTCTTCCAGGAGAGGGGCGTTTCCGCTGTGATTTCCCCAGTGTACTTTTGGCCCTGCTTCCCTTCACTGGCCTTGCCGAGTTACGCAGAGTTAGGTCCTTGAGGATGTTCCGTACATCACATTCTTTCCAATTCTTTGACTGGATCCTTTCAGGTGTTCTGTCTTCAGGCTTGGTCTGACCACCCCTGAAGCTTTCTATGGGGATTTTTCTCTTAAGTCTTCGTCTCCACAATTTCAGTGTGTTTTCTAAAAATTTCCTCTTTGTTACTGTTAAGTCTCATTTTTTCCCATCTTGTTTTCTGAATTCCACTTAGTTTTCCCCTGTATGCTATCTTGCATGGCTTTACAATGAGGATTCATTCTGAGAAGTGTGTTCTTAGGCAGTTTTGCTGTGGAGACATCTTAGAGTGTGCTGGTGTGGCCTGCTGCACACACAGACTGTATGGCCTGCAACAGTATGGAATGCAGATTCTAGGTGCTGGTAGCACCATGGTACATGAGTATCTATAGCTCTCTGCACATAGAGAATGGACGGTGACAACGTGGCATAAAAGCTAATCAGTGCGGCGTCTGAACGGGGACCTTTCTGCACGTGGCGTTTCCAGGCCTGGGCCTTGCTCACCTGGTGCGTTCCTGTGAGGGCCTAAGACTTAGCATGCACCATGCAGTTAGGCCAGATTGATTTAAAATGGTTTTTCTTCAATACCAGATTAACCTTATCTTGCTGTAACTTTAAAACTTTTTGTAACTTTCTGACTTTTCTATCATACCACATTTTAAAGCAGTTGTTCAGCTGTACAAAAACATTTTTATATCCTTATTGTGTCAGCTTTTCTCTAGAAACATTTTAAAAAGCTTCTGTTGTTGTTAAAGACTAAGACAAATCACACCAGCGAGGCCCACAGGGTCAGGGTCGTCGCTGTCCCCGTCTTCCATCTGCATCTCTCTTCCCCCAGGAGGTCGTCAGGGTCGGGCGCACGGCGCTGTCACCTTCTGCGAGGCCAGGGCTTCTCCTGGGTGCCTCCCACCCGCCTGCTCGGGCTGGTTCACTCTTAGCACTTTCATATAACTAAATGAAGCACTCTGAAATAATGGCCATGTTTTAGCAAATAAATCACCGCCGTGGTCACTGTTTCATTATCAAGTATCGCGTGACCTGGGCCATTGCACTGCTGTGCTTCCGTCCGATCGCACGGGTGGCATCGCTGTGGACCCCCAGGCTGTGTGCTGTGCCCCTGCTGTGTGTTACCCTTGCCGTGGTGTCACTGAGCCCTGGGAATGTTGAGCTTCACCTTATCCTACGGATCCACTGTCGCCTGTGCAGTCTGCCGTCTACCCAGCGTCCTCCTGTGCTGTGGGGCTGTGTTGTAGCTTGCTGACCTTTCTTAGGGATCGTTTTAAATTCTCGTGTCCAGGTTCCCTCACTTTAGGTTCACTGTTGGAATCTTGTCAGTTTCTGTGACAGCCTCGGAATTTCCGGGTTCTCCACAGCCCTCATGCGCTTGCTGTGCTGTCAGTGTCTGTGCTGCTCTTCCAAGGGGTACAGTGTTCTTGGCAGCATGAGTCGCTGCGACTCTGGGTGGATCAGGTCGTAGGGGCCTTGCACCTGGACCTCGGGTAGTGACCTTCAGGCGCTCTCTGTGTCTTGATGCTGCCTGTGTGCTAAGTTGGAGCGGCACAGTGGGCCGGGCCTGCTGCCTGATGGGAACTGGCTGAGCTCTGCAGTGGCCTCTCATTGACTGGGCCTGGAGCACATCCTCTGGCTGGATCTGAGTTCTGCATTTGGACGGGGCTGTGGGAGGGGCCCAGAGATGGAGTCACTGGGAGGTAAAGGCTGGGGGTGACTGTTATGCGCAGCAGAAAGGCGCCCTGAGGTTTGCCTGCCTACCACAGAGGGCCTGGGCTGGGCTTGGAGGCTGGGCCCAGCGCCCTGAACCCCTCGGGGGATCCAGCTCTCTCCCTTGGCTAACGTGTGCTTCCGCACTGTCTTCTGTCCTGTGCAGGGCCTGATGGAGGCTGCAGCTGCTCCTGGAGGCCGCACAAGGCGGAGCTCCTGACCCGAGGAGAACCCAGCTTGGTGTGTGGGTGGGCGGGCTTTGAGCTGGTTCTTCCTGGAGGCTGCCACCGCCTGGCGCTGTGATGACGGCTTCCTGCTTCTGTTTCTGTCAGGCCATGCCAGTGACCCGGTGTTCCCCCCAGGTGACAGCAGAGGAGGTCTCCTGGGAAGTGTCCCAAAGGGCTAGAGAAGCTGGATGTTCACCTGCAGGCCTCTCTTCCCTGTCCCCAGGGAATCCTGTCTGTCCCTCGGGGCCACCTTGTGGAGGAAGTGGGCACTGCAGAGCGGGACCATTGCCGTTACCTTTTCCGTGCAGGTTTTACTCAGTCTGTGAACCTGGCAGGTGACTCAGGCTTGTTCTCGTTTGTTTGTCTGCAAAGCCGCTGGCTGCGCTTTCTGTGGGGGTGGTGATGCCCCCTACCGATCCCCAGTCAGCCGTTCTTGACTCCCCCTTTTTGTCCTGACTCTGGTCATTCTTTGATATCCACGACATCGTGTTATGACTGCTGCGCTGTCTGTCTGCACCTCTGCCTCGCCCCTTCCTTCCTGTCCCTGCTCTGGCTCGCATTCCCTTGCCCTCAGTCCCTGCCCAGTCCTGCCTGTCCTTTGGCAAATTTCCATTCTGTCCGAACGTCTCCCACCTGCCTGCCACAGCCTGAACCTGGTCTCCAGGGCTTACTTTCCACTGCCCGTGCACCCGGACCCTTTGGGTGCCCTTCTTGCCACCTCCAGCTCACTTCAGTCCACACCACATTCAGCCCCCTTTTGTCTGCAGATGCTGGACATCCCCGTGCACACTACACGCGGCTCTGCGCTCCCTCCTCAGACACTGTGCCAGTGTGTCACGATCGCTTCCGGCAGCTCTGCGTTTTACCATCTGAGTGCAGTTTATTACAGCGAAACACGCCAGTCTTACCTGTGCAGTTTAGTTGGTTTTGGAAAATGCCTCCCCTCCTGCAGCCACTCCCACCCAAGTTCAGGGCATCTCCGTCACCACCAGAAGGTCTGTCCCGCTCCGATCCCAGAAGCAATTGCGGAGCTCAATCAGAAAAAACAAGTTCTCTGTAGAGCTGTAAACAGATGGGCCCCTGCAACTCGGTCTGCGTGCCTCTGTATGAGATTCATGCTTGTTCTAGCAGTCAGTGGTTCATTCCTTTTTCTGCCGAATAATACTCATTGAGATACAATCAGACTTCAGTTTTTAAACTCTGTTGATGGACACATGAGCTAGTTTTAGTTCAGGGCTATTTTAAATAAAACTTTAATGAGACTTTATGTGGACAAGTTTTCATTTGCGTGGATAAACACCTCAGAGTGGAGACGATGGGATAAACTTATTTTTAAATTTTTTGTATCAAAAGAGCAAGCCCGTCATCAAGTCATCAGCGGTCCATGTGCGTTCCGGGCTCTCCACATCACCAACGTTCAATATTGTGCTGTTTTCACGTGTGGTGATACCTCATTGCAGCTTCAATTTTCATTCATCTGTTGACTGATAATATTGAATTCTTTCATGAACTGATTGTTCAAATCTTTTACTCATTTTTAAAAATTGAATTTTTTGTCATTTTATTATTGAGTTGTAGGAACTGTTCTGTAGTCTGCATGAAAGTTCTTTGTTCGATACATATGTTTGTGGAAGAAAAGCAGCTCAGAATATGTTGTGAATGTTTCCTCTCAGTCTTTGGCTTCCCAATTTATTTCCAAATAGTGCCTTTTGTCTTGTAAAACTTTTTACTTTTGATTATCAACTTTCAAGTAGGACTTTTTAGGTCCTAAGAAATCTTGTCTGCCTCCTAGTTACAGAGATGTTTTAAATTTCTTCTAGAACCTTTCTAGTTTTAACTTTCCTATGTAGATATGTGATTTATTTGAAATTAAGTTTCATATATCTTGAAATGTAGTAACTAAAGATTTCCCTTTCTCCCCTCCTGTGAATGGACACCTGTTTAATCACCTCTTGTGTTGGAAACAATTTATTTCATCTAAAGAGTTGCCTCGTGGAATGCACTTGGCACTAATATTGTGCGACCTTTTCTGTACTCTGACAGAAGTATTTCATGAACTCATGATTTCTCTGTGAGAGATGTTTGCTTCTTAGGACTCCCCACCCGATGCATAGCCCAGTAGCAGTGAGCAGCCCTTGTTCTCAGATCGTCACTAATTAAAAACAAACAAAACAAGACCACGTGGCCCCAGCAGAAGTAGCTAGTGCCCAGCTGGGGCAGCCGGGCAGGCCTTCCGGCAGGGGAACTTAGCGTATTGTGGCAGCAGAAGCAAGGGGCTGTCGGGCCAAAGACGGGAATGAGCATAAAAATGATCATGGTGGAAATGAATCGAGTCCTGTGAGATGTGTTACTTAAAAGTCTATGTTGGCAGTGATGCTACAAAGTGAGCTTATTAGTGACTCATGGCCCTGCCCCATCTCACTTGGGTCTTCGCTGGGGTAGCTACTGATTCCCCAGTTACTGCTCTGGAGGCTGAGGAAGGGTAGCACAGATTAAACGCTGATCTTGCTTTTACTTCCCAAACTAGTAGCTGATAAAGGAGGGTTCTTTGTGGAAGAAAAGCAGCTCAGAATGTACAGAAGAAGGTAGAATTTGAAGATCAGCCTGTTGCCATAGCTAATGAAGTCATGGGACTCGACAGGTGTCAGCAGCAGTGAGCTTTGGGTGGGTCGCTCGGCGATGAACGGGTTAGACTGAAAACCCTGAACCGCAAGAATTTCAGTGTCGCTGGGATGGATGGTCTTTCCTTCCAGGTGGGAGGCAGTGGGAAGTACAGTAAATCTGCTCCGAGTGCCGTTGCCGAAGGAGTTATACCCACATCAAGTCAAGCCTCTGGGTCTAATGCACACTGTCCAGGAAATCTCCTGAGGACCTAGGAATGTGCTCCGAGGATGTCTGCCAGAAAAATGTTACGATCTTTCCCAGAACAGGTGGCAGGAGCAGTCGTGGGTGGGGAGGTTGCTTAAAGGACACTCAGGTCCATAACCAGTAGCAGGTGTGAACCTGGTCGTGTCCTGATTCAGGTAAGCTATGGCTGAAAAGGGTAGTTTAGAGACAGGTGGAGAGTTTTGAATGTAGGCCGTATGTCGAGCATGTTGGAAAATAAGTTAATTTCATTAAGTGGTAATGGCAGTATGACTAAGAGTGTCTGTTAGACTATATGGAAGAAGTAGGGTGTGTGGTGTTTGCCTTGCAACACTTTAATGAAAGACAGAGCTAGAGCAGGGTTGACAGAATGTTAGTAACTGTTGGAAGGGCAGAGGGGCTTCCTTTTCCCGAGCCATCTTGGAATTTAGACCCGAAACACATTCATTTGACCCTGAAATGAGCATTGTGGCTCTGAGGCACACATGAGCCTGTCGGAAATGGGCCCAGCGGAGGCCTGACACTGCATCTCTCCCGACCTCTGCGCCCTGCCCCTGGGGCCGGGGCTGCCACTTTTTCTCACCCAGGGACTCCCCATCCCAGCATTCTTTGCTCTTCCTCCTCGAAGGCCAGGCGGGGGTCACAGGCAGCGCTGCTGGCTGCTGCTGACGTCCTCTGGGTCAGGCCGTGCACGGGTGGCTGCGGCCGAGTCCTGCTGTGCGCACAGAACTGCCTGGCCAGTGTGCTGCGCCTTCCTCCGCGGCCAGCGGCGTGTCAGGGCCTGCCGCGGGGAGGCCTCGTGTCTCACGGGGGGTTCGCGGGGCGCTGTGTTTTCCAGCCCTGTCACAGCTGCGGAGCCCAGGGGCACTTCCCAGTGCGCACACGAGTGATGCGTTGTGCCCGGAGGACCGGGCCGCGCCTGCCAGGCGGTCACTTCCTGCACCGCGTGTCCTTGGACATGTGTGCGTTTCAGGCCTTGTCAGCTGGCAATGAGAGTTTGACACTGGTTCCTTGTGCTTTCCCTTTCTCCCGGGTATTTATCTTCAGCCTTGGACTCAGGCTTTCTAGGCGCCTTGGCAGTTGTGCCACTTATCCTGGCCTTTGCCAAGGAAGTGAAGCTTTGAATGACCCCTCTTTAACTTGCATGTCTCGGGTATCTGCGACAAAATCAGTTACTTCTGTAAGCAGAAGAGTGCCCTGCACTGGTCAGGAAAGCTGGGTGGCTTTGCTGGAAGCGGCAGTGTGCACTGTGGAAGAGAAGCCAGCGCTCCGGGGCTGTGTGTGCCGGACCCTACGCCACTGCCGACCGGGCCGGGATAGGGGTGCAGGTCCCGTGGAACCTGGCTGCCCACACGCGTCACACTCCTCTGCCGGACTTCCTGCCATCTGCTAGTGTGAACTATTTGTCCTCGAAGATTCACTCTTTTTTTTTTTTCCAAGAACATTAGAGTTCATGCCGCACTGGAGCCCAGGATCCCGTTCATCCTTTAGGCTTAGAACATCTTTTCATTGCGTCGTGTTTAGAGCTCATGTTTGGCACATTCAAAGGATCGTGCTAAGTAACAGTAACCCTGAAACCACAAAATTAAATGTAAACAATCATGCCCTCAAAATGTGAAAATATGTTTGTGTGGCAGACTACACCAGACTAAAAGTTGATGAAGACCAAATGCACTATTTTTTTTAATAATTTTTTTTTTTTCAGCACCAGGGATCGTACTCACAACTTCACGCCTGCCAGATAGGCACTAAAGCCATTGAGCCAAACTCCCAGCCAAATGCACTATTAATGTGAATTTTCAGACAAAATGATAGGACCTAGCAATTTCTAAATTTCTTAAAAATCATAACCTTATGTTGCTGAAATGCATGAGGTTATTTTATTGCATTATCCTCTAGAAACGACTTACAGACCCCTGAGACAGCAGTCATGGCCCAGCACAGCCCCTGACGATAAAGGGGAGAACACTGCTTTCCAGGAGGGGTCAGGACACTCAGTCTCTGTATCACAGGGGTCCCCTCCACGGCAGGGTGTCCTGGACCCTGGGGAGCCTGCCCATTAGGATCCTGTTTCGCAGTGTGTGAGTTGGGGAGCCCCACATGGAAAGCACATGGGACGCGTCTCCCTCTTGTTCCTAGGCTGACTCCGGGGTCCTGAGCAGACTCGGAGCGTGCAGCCTTCCCCAGGGCGCCGGCCGGGGCCCACCCAGCAGGGCGTGTAGATGCCGCTGCTTGGTCCACGCACTGTGTTATTTCCGTGATTTATGACGCCCGGTTCCCCCTCTCCCCCCCAGGACTCGTGCATCACGTCTGTAACCTGTTCACTGCGGCTGCCACGCTGTGCTTGGACGTGGACAGTAAGCACAGCACCGAGGTGGCAGCCACCCTGCTGTTCTCGCTGCTGGACATTCTGCACGGTGTGCTGACCTACATGTCCGGTGTCGTGCGGCTGGCCCTGCAGGTGAGTGGCTCCCTGGGTCCCGGTCCCCTCTTCTCCTCCTGTCATACCCGACAGCCTCTGTTTGTTTTAAAAGAACGCATCATTCTGTACCTGTGGGCTACAAAGGTGTCTGGGGTGACCAGCATCAGGGGCGGAGAATGCGGTCACGGGTCTCGGGCCAAGACAGAGAGGCTCCCTGAGCAGAAGCGCCACGCCCTGGCTGGGGGACACCCCTACCTGAGGTACACCGAGGGGGACCAGCAGGGCAGACTTCCGGCCCACAAGGGGCGCCCCACTGCCCTCAGCAGCGTGGCGGGGAGGTTGGCACGCACAGGTGTACGCGTGTGTATGTTTGCGTACACATCAGCACACATACGTGCCCGTTGCCCCCCACACCTGGGAAGGGGCGGAGCTGTTGCGTGTCGGGTGTGCTGGGGGCGAGGAGGAGCCGGCTGCGCACCTCTTCACCACTTCCCTGTCCGCTTCCCTCCCCGCCGCCCGAGGGAGGAAGGAGGCTGCTGCGGGAGGCCGCTCCGACGCCTGCCTCACTTCCTGCTCGCTCTCCACAGCAGACGCTTAGGGCAGAGCCGGGCACACAGCTGTGCTGCTTCCTCGCCGAGAGCCGCAGGAGCAGGGCCGAGAGAATGCCACGCCCCGGCCTGGTCTCTGCAGGGCCTTGTTATGGTAAATGGCACTTGGTATCCGGCGTGTGCAGCGCGGTTTAGTAAGCAGTGCCCGACCCCTGGCCGGTATTCTAGTTCACTGCCATGTGCGCCGCCCAAGCTGCAAGCCCACCGGGTTAATAACGCGTTTCCTGGGGGTCACCTGCCCACTGATAATACTTCCAATCAGTAGCGCAGCCTCGTTATGTACTTCCAGAATCCTGAGTTACGTCTTTCTCCTCTTTTCTTGTTTTTTTCTGGTAAGTCTCCCTTCAGAGAATATTGTTTCTTATTTCAGTTTCCACGGTGGTGGCTTTGTGGAATCCTTTAAGATGTCGGTGACAGTTGCTTTCCTGAGGTGCCTGCTGCTAAGTCGGTAGAAGATTATGTCTTGTAGGCTATAGATTAAAAAACTGTATCAGAAGTTATTTTAAAAAAAAAATCCTCCAGAACAGTAGAAATCCTCTTTTATTATAAGTGATTAGGTAGATATTCAGAGGTGTTTAAAAGAAAATGCCTTACTATAAAACCTTTTCACTTTTCTTTTTCAATTTGTGATTGTTGTCAGCAGATTGTTGTTGGGTTCATGTTATTCAGTAGCGCTGTGCATTTCACTTCTGTGGTTTTTCTAAGTCTTCCCTGTGGTCCGCACGTGCTGCTCTGGCCCTGACCGCCAACTTTGATCACTGTGGTCCTAGTGCCTGTCTGAGAGCGGTGGTGCCCTTGAACTGTGCTGGGGAAGAGCCAGGTGCCATCCAACATGGGGGACACCGCACGCCAAGTGCTTGGCAGGACACTGCTGGAGCGCTCTGCACCAAACCTGTGTCTCCTGAATAGGAGCTTCCTTCACGGGGACAATCTGGGAGGCGGCCGGGCAGCTGCGATGTGGGCCCCCGGGACTCACAGGCTGGGGCGCCCTCCGCTGAGCGCCCCGACGCGCGGCTTCTCATGCTCGGCACTGGACAAGGTCTTCACCTTTCCGAGGCTCTGTTTTGTCGTCTGTGAGCACAGCACAGTGGGGCTGAAGGGAGACTCGGCGAGCGAGCCAGCCAGGCGTGGTGACTGCTGCCGGTGAAGTGTCTCTCAGACGCCTGGCCACCAAGTCAGCCGGGACCTCTTGTCACATCAGAGACAGCACGAGAAGAGGGGTGCTCGCCGCCTCGTCTGTGAGGCTTCCTGCTGACTCTGGGTTCCTCACTCCCAGGCCTGGCGGGGAGCAGAGCCCCAGCCCGGGTCTGCTGTCTGCGGAGCTCCCAATGGGTTTGCGGATTACGGGCTTGTCCTGTGTACCCAGGAGCCTGGCCTGAGGGGGGGCGCCTGCAGTTTCCCAGAGATGTAGGGAGAGGGCGCATGTGGTCAGTGCACTGGTAAAGTACTGGTCTTCTTGTTCCAGATCAAAAAATGTGACGCGCACGTAGAGGGCGCTGCGGAGTGGGGCATGGAGTGGGGCTTCTCGGGAGAGCAGGTGCTCGGAAGCCACCGCCTCACAGGCTGGCACTGCCCACCGTCCCCGGGGTACTTCACGGAGCTGAGCCATTCCTCACCTGGGACAGCTCAGCCACCGCTGACCGCAGGCGAGATGGTGTCCAGAGGCCAAACTGTGTCCATCTGTCACATGGGGAGCCCTCCCGTGGCCGACACTGTGGCCTCTGTCCTCGGTGTCTCCTGTAGGTTCCCACGCTGACTCCTTCGTGGTCCTGCGCTGCCGCTGTGTCGTGTTTCCAGCTGTCCCCAAAGCCTCGTGCGGGCCGGAGGGGAGCTCCTCTTGTCTTTGGAGGAGGCTCTGGGTCCCGGGCTCGGGTGCGTGAGTGTGGACCTAGCATGTGACGCTGGACTTACGGGTGTGGGTAACGGAGGCCTGGGTGTGGATGGCGCCAGTCGGTGCGTTTACAGCCTGGATGGAATGGGGAGGGCGAGGGCGACAGGAGGCAGGCTTGCTGCCGCCACCCCCCTGCTGCTTTGCTGTCTCCCGCCCCTTGCCGCAGGCTCCGCCTTGGAGTCTGAAGACCGAGAGCGGAAGGGAGTCACTGAGACACTTCTCCCTGCGAGCCGTCCTCCCCGGGGCCTGGATGCTGGCGACCTTTTCCTGCCTAGTCTGGTATCTGTCCCTTCTGACCTCATTGGTGACACGTTGTAGCCTGGGGGAGACATTTGAGAGCTCCCGGGGCCCAGCCGGTGCCTGTCCTCACTGTGTTTCCTAAGTGGATCTGCGTCCTGCGGCTCACGCCCCTTGGCTGGTGGAAGTCCCCACCCCTGAAACATGGCGTCCTGGGCACCCCCTGGGCCTCGTGTCTGCCGCTCAGATGATGAAGTCCCTTGTCACCTCCCGCTGCCCAGACTACGTGTCCACCTCCCTCCGAGCAGTTTTCGCCTTGCCTTGCTTTCATAAGGTCATTCGTAAGCTTTGTGTCCCTTTAGCTGAGCCGGGAGGTCTGCCTCAGGCCCGAGGCCCGGCGGTGTGCGGGGTCGGGGCGGCCGTGACCGGCGGTCCCCGTGTGCCCTGCGGCAGGCGCCGCCCTGTGTCTGCAGCACACTGCGGTCCGCACACCGCGTTCACAGGCGGCGAGAGGGCAGGGTCCCCGGGTCCCTCCGTGCTGGGAAGTGGGCTGTGCTCAGCCTTCTCCTTCTCCCTCGGGCACGCCACGCTGCCATCCAGTGTCGTGTTCGGCTCCGGAGCTGACATCCGGGTTTTCAGTGTCTGAGTGTTAAGTTTGTGCCTCTACCTGGAGCTCTCTCCTGAGCCTGTGCTCACCCAGCCTGTGGCTGGTCAGCTTGGCCAGCAGGTACCCCCGGTGGAGCCGAGCCCACCCCGCCAAGCCCACCCCGGATGCCAGCCCTGGCCCTCACCCTGCTCTGCCAGCCGACACCTGGGGGTCGTCCTTGCTGTTTTCCTGTTTTCCAATTGCACGTCTGATGGGCCACCAAAGAATGCAGACTTTACTGTAAATACCTAGCGAGTCTCACTGTCTCGGAACCTCGAGAGGCTGGAGTCAGTGGGCAGCCGGGGTAGGGCCTGGGTGAGTGTGGCCGAGCCAGGTGGGCGGGGCGGGGGCTGTGCCTCATGGAGACGGGTGCCCCGGGCAGGGTGCACCCAGAGGGCACAGACGTGGTGCTCAGGCTGCAGGCACGAGCGGCCCTGGGCTCTGCACTGCTCCTGGGCGCCCGCGTCTCCCTGCAGGGCCCCTTCACTGCACCGTGCGCGTCCCGTGGCCGAGGTGCCGTGGGAGGAGTGGATTTCTGACCCTTCCTGAGGCTCTCTGGAGCCCGGAGCCAGGGAGCTGCTGACAGTCAGCGATGACTCATCCTGGTGGGAAAGCCCCCGGGGGCTTGTTCCGCTCCTGAGGCCTCGATTGACTGGGCTGCCTGTCCTGGCCGCTCTGCTCAGCGAGTTCACGTTTGGTGTGAAAAACCCCTCCCCGTGCCGGACCTGCCTAGGCGACCAGGGAGCCACAGCCCAGAGGGGCCGGCCTGCGGGACAGGGCCATACTGGTTCCCTGTCCCGAGAGGAGGTGGGCCCCGAACTAATGATCGCCACTGCTCTCCTGAGCCATGGAGATTCAGGGTGTTCCGGGACAGATGTTTAGCTGGGTCCCTCTGAACCTCAGAAAAGAGGAGCAGCTGTGACCCTGGGCTGGGCCTGAAACGCACACGAGAACTGGCTTTCCCAAGAAGGACCTGGGTCCCGCTGGCCGCCTGAGGCCGCGCCTCCTCGGTCCACCAGGGAGGTCGTTATCTGAAAGTGGAGTCGGGAGAGAGTGAGGGAAACGTGCGCGTCCTGCAGCAAGCGCAGTGTTCTCAGTGCAAAGCCTTTGTCTCCTCTGCGAGAGGCTCAGCGTCCCAGAATCCCTGGAGATGTGGTGTCACTTGAGGCCCTCGCGTCCCGCCTCCCTCCTCTGTGTCCCCACAGCAGGAGCAGCTACTGCTGTGCCAGGGAAGGGGCCGCGCGTTGGAAGCCCGTGCACGCAGTGGTCGTTGGGGGTGGTTCCGGGGTCATCTGAGTGTGCACGGAGCATAGCAGAGGAGATCGGTGGCCTATCAGGTAGCCTGGTGTGGTCCCCATTACTGTGGGACTTCAGACGCGTGATTGAGCTTCCAGGGCACCGTGAGATCGCAGCTCCAGGTACCTCGGGATGGCCGGGAAGGGGATGCACTGGCCCTAGCGGCTCCCACAGTGTGGCCCAGGCGCCGCCTCATTCGCGGCCTGGCCAGGTCCACCCATCGCTGAGCTGCCATCCACTGTGTCCTGGCCCTCCTCGTCCTGATCTCTGGGAATGACCCTGGCTCCCCTGTCCTCCGCTGGTCCCCCACGGCCAGGCCGACTGATCCCCAAGTACCCTATTCTCTTTGTGTTGCAGGCGCAGAAGTGTGGCTCGGGAGGGGACACGCAGGCGGCCGAAGACCTGCTGCTGCTGGGCAAGCCGCTGGCGGCCCTCGCCGGCCTGCTCATCCCGCTGGTGAGTCGCAGCTGGGGTTGGGGGAGTGGTAGTGAATTTCGCGAGCCTCTGAGTATCTGTGATTCTAGCTGCCTTCAAAATTAGAACCAGAAAAACTTTCAGGATGTTTGGCCTGGAGACACTAAATTTCTACTTTGTCTTAGAACCAGGGAGTTCGTTCACTTAGATATTTCGGTAGGGCAGAGTCTCAAACCCATCACTCCCTTCACATCAACAACTGAATTCCTGAGGAAGGGGAGTCAGTGCCCTTTCACGGAGACCACACAGGACTCTCCAGAAACGCACAAGCACGGCCAGGCGTGGGCCCGCGGGCGTCAGCGCTGATGGGCGTGCAGGGAAATGGGGGAGATTAGATGAAAACAGGAGCACAGATGCCCAGAACCAGCAGGGGTGAGAGTTCGGGCCTAGTGAACCGTTCTGACCCAATGGGAAGAGGCCCCGACCTGGGCCCTAGACTCCCTGTGACAAACCGGGGCAGGGGTCAGCGGCGACAGCTCAGGGCGCGCAGCAGCAGGCCTGCCGCCCAGCCCTGGTCAGGGCAGACAGCTCCTCGGCGCTTTTCCTGTCCTTGGCTCTGGGGAGGGCAAGGGCAGTTTGCATGTATCGTACTGTGGACTTCACTGTGTCCAGTGAGTGAAGGTTTGGTTCACCTGAGGGAGAAAAAAAAGAGGAGAAAAATCACTACTGGTCTGGCACCTGGGAGGCTGAGGCAGGAGTTCAAGGCCATCCTGGGCTACACAGTGAGTTCAAGGTCGCTCTGAGCTGCAGAGGGAGTCCCTGTCTCAGAATACAAAGAAAATGAAAAGAAAAGAAATCGCTCCTGGGTTATGTTAAATAATATTGTATCAGGAAGAAAGGGGTGGAAATGACACTGGCCCCAGTCACCTTTCGAAGGGAACTGGCCCTCACAGCGTGGGTAGCACAGAGGGGTGATGAGCTTGTTTGGGGGGCTGCTCCATGTGTGCGACGTCTTGGTCGTGTCACCCGCTTTCTCCCTTTTCCTCCTCTTCACTCCACCCAATCTACTTCCCCATCTCCAAGAGTCTTACTGCTCATTATTTATTATTTACTAATCGTTCATTTATTTTCTTAGGCTTCCCATATAAGAGAAGCATGCAGTGTCTAACTTTCCGAGCCTGGCTTATTTCTCATAGTATGATGTCTCAAGTTCCACCCATTTTCCTGCAAATGGCCTGACCCCATTCTTCTTCGTGGCTGACTCGTACTCCGTTGTGAGTCATAGCATGTCTTCTTTGTCCATTCGTCTGTTGCCCAGCATATGGGCTGGCACAGAGCTTGGCGCTTCTAGTGAATCGTGCTGCTGTAAACGTGGGTGTGCCTACCGCGCCAGAGAGCGATGTCTTCAGTTCCTTGGGGAATTTACCCGCGAGAGGTATAACTATGTCAAATAATATTGCTGTTTTTAGGGTTTTTTTGAAAAAAATCTCCATACTGATTCCAAAATGGTTCTGCTGGTGTGTATCCCTGCCAGCAGTGCTCTGGGGCTCCCCCCTTTTCTCTCCTGCGTCTGCCGTGCGTGTGCTACCGATGCTGGCCGTTTTCCCTGGGGTAAGACGGACTCTCACAGTGGCTTTGACTTCCATCTCCTTAATGGTTAAAGATGTCCAGCATTTCTTTATATAATTACTGGCCATTCGTACTTCATTTTTTTGTGGTACCAGAAACTGAGCCTTGGGGCCTTCACACTGAGCTCCCCGATTTCTCTTTGGAAATAGGATCTCACTGAGTTGGCCAGGCTGGGCTTCGAGTTACAATCCTCCGGTACTTACTCTTTTGAGAGAAGTCTGTCCAGCTCATCTGCCCGTTTTTGAGGGGGTCATTTGTTTTTCGGGGTTTTTTTGTTTCGAGTTCTTTATGTATCCTAGGCAGCAGTTCCGTGTCCGAGGCGGCGCGGACAGAGGTCTCCTCGTCCTGCCGGCTGCCCCTGCGCTCTGCCGCTGTCCCCTGCGGCGCGGGAGCCTAGTGGTCGAGGTGGTCCCACTGCGACGCTCCGTGGCGGTCCCTGAGCTGTCAGCGTCCTCGAGGAGGGCTCTGCCTGCGCCTGTGAGTCACGTGTCCCCGTTACCGTCTAGCAGTTTGAACGTTTCTGATTTTGTGTGAAGGTCTTTGGTTCATTTGGATTTGATTTTAATAGATGGTGTGGGTCAGAGATCGAGTTTCAGTCTTCTTCAAGTGGTTATGTGGCCAGTTTCCCCCGCACCACTGGAGGCTGTCTTTTCTCCAACATACATTTGTGGCTCCTTCATCAAAACTCAGGTGGCTGTTGGGCATTGGGTTATACCTTATCCTCTATTCTAGTCTGTTGCCACCATGTCTCCTTTTATACCGGTGCCATGCTGATTTGTTACTGTGGCTTTGTAGTGTAACTTGAAATCTGGTGTTGCAGTACCTCCAGTTTTTTCTGTCTTTTCCCAGAGCTGCTCTGGTTGTCCTGAGTCTTTTCTGATTCCGTATGAATTTTAGGATTGTTTTTTTCTTTTTCTGTAAATTATGGTGTGAATATTTTATTTTATTTTACTTGAGACAGGGTCTCATTTTATTCAGACTGACCTCAAACTCACTTGTGTAGCCCAGGCTGGCCTCGAACTCACAGCAATCCCCCTGCCTCAGCCTCCTGAATTACAGGTGTGCACCATAATGCCCAGTTTAGAATTGTTTTGGTTTCTGATCAGTTTATTATTTGTGTACAAGAATGCTGTAGATCACACAAAAATGTGTGTTGATTTTGTATCCCACCTTATGCCTATTTTTGTAAATAGAGTTTTATTGGAACACAACCACACCAACAATACATTACATATTACCTATGGCTGCTTTTGTAATAGAGACCATGTATCCCACAAGCCTGTATTTACTTTCTGGCTCTTCACAGAAAACATTTGTTGATAGCTGGTGTATAGGACATGAATACTTCAATAAACTTGATCTAATAGGAATATATTCATCTCCACGTGCTAAAAACACAGACCACCCCTTCTGTATTTCCTGGGAAGTATCTTTAAAAAGTTAACCTTGAGAGCTTGTTTGGAGGTTCTAGCAGGGGAGTGCAGCTACTCGTATACCCTTGACCGAGGAACAGTCCTCTTCTATCAGGGGTGGTCGTCCTCTTCGACCAAGTCTGGCACGTACAAGGTTGTGAGTTTGATCCCTGGTGCCGAAAAAAAAAAAAAGTTAACCTTGCATTATGTTAACAGAATACCAATAAATTCTAATAAATAATGATTTTATAGATTACATTTTTAAACATAATGCAATAAAACTAGAAGCAAAACAAAAACATAGAAAGTATACTAATAGAAAAGTCACTATTACTAAATACCAGCCATAAGTACTAAGATAAGATACTATTTTTGTGTTAGTCCAAGCAGGAAACAGGAGGCACACAGGTATTTTAAAAGGAGAATTTTAATATAAAGAATCATCAAGCTATGACAGGTGAGTACCCATAGGAGTCCGAGAGAACTCTGCGGGCCCCTAACCTGAGGCAGGGGACCCGAGAACCTGTTCCACGGTCTGGGGGGCTTCCCCGGGGGCCTGGGGAGCCCGCAGGATGGTAGAGCAGTGTGCTGGGCATCCCGGCCAGAGCTGGCCTGCAGTCTCGGGAAAGCAGGACGCAGCCCCAGCTGTGGGCGGGCGGAGGGGCAGGTGGCCTGGGAGGCCAGGTGAGGGACGCTCGGGGTACAGTGTCCATGCCTGGAGGGAGCGGGACGAAGATCATGAGCCAGGGCGGGGCCAAGGAGCTGAGCGTCCTGGGCTCTGGGCGCGTGGCACAGGTGCGGTCGTCGCAGTGCTCGTGCAGAGGGGTGACTACGGCAGCGCCACCCGTCGCCCCAGCCTGTGTGCTGACGGGGCCGTGGCCTGAGCGGCGATCGGTGGGTGCTGGCACAGCGATCAGGGTGAGCTCATTCGCTCAGAGCGGAAATGAGCCCCATCAGGACCCTGCATTCTCTAAAGTCGAGGGGCAGCGGCCGGCACAGCCCGCACCCAGGCATGCAGCTCTCCGGCTCCGCCGGCAGCGTGGGAGGCTCGGCTGCCAGTCCTGGGCAGACACCCTATCTTAAAAAGCTTTTCTGTCACCCCAAACTGTGTGTGATGTCTCATGGTTGTCCAGTTTACATTGACCATCTTCATGTGTCCTTATTTGCCAGTTGTGTTACTCGAGTTAATTTTGACACCTGAGTTTTCCTCATAAATTGAATGTATTAAAGAAAACTGAGTTACATTTTTAAAAATACTATTTAAATGTCTAATTTCAGTACCCACAAAATTTTCTGATGGGTCTTTCATTTGTCTTTGGTGGAACTGGAGATTGAAGCCAGGGCCTTCACACTAAGCTTCGTCACAGCCCCTTTCATCATCATCATCATCATCATCGTTATTATTAGTTATTATTATAGGACAGGGTCTCACTACGTTGCCCCAACTGGGCTTGAACTCGTGATCTTTCTGTCTCAGACTGTCTCCCAGAGTGCTGGGATTACAGGTGTGCACCACCATGCCTGTCTCCTAATGTTTTTAAATCAAATCGTTGTTCTCTGCTCCTGCAATTTCTGCACACACCTGCCTGCGGCGGAGCCGAATTGATCAATTAGAAACAACAACTAATAATAGCCAGGGCCACTCTAACAGTGCATCATGGCAGTGGAAGTCGTGCGAATGCAGTCGCCGTCGGAGGGCACCTTGCTGCCTGGTGCTGTCCCTCCCCTGTGCTGGTGAGCGGTCCAGGCCCATGTGCCAGCTGGAGGAAGGACGGTGACACAGGCTGCCCGACTGTCCCTGTGGGTCCCAGGTCACCCACCAGTGTACCCCACCCACTCTTCCTGCTTGGCAGGTCACTTGTCGCTGTTCTCTTGAATTTCCGTGTCCTGCTCTGTTCTGCACCCCAGCTGCTTTCGAGACTTGAGAGATGCCGCAGCTTCCCTGGCCTCTGCCTCCTCTGCCCCGGACAGGTTGTCCTTGGCTTCAGGTCTTGGCATGAAGCTCTCTTCTCCGACAAAGCCCCTGAGGCCCACCAGGACGGCCCCACCCACCAACAGCCTCCCTGCTTCCTCGTGACATGGAGCCCCACCCGTTGTCTCCGCCTCGGTCTCTAACTGGCTGTGAGCCCTGTGAGGGCCGGAGCCCTAGCCGTTCGCTTCATGTCGGTGCCTGGTACAGGGAAGGGATCCAAATGGTGCTGGCGTAGGAAAGGACGCCCAGAGCTTACACTCGGAGTGTGATGTCTCGTCGTGACCGAGAAGGAGACCAAGCCTGATGCGCAGGGTACACATATAGCCTGTTTGTCTGCTCTTCTGCCTGGGCCGAGCCGCCACCTAGAAGCCAGTCGAGGTGGTGATGAACCGGCTGCCCTGCTTTGACATTCCGTCCTCGCCCTTCTGTCTGGAGCTCGTCCTCCTCGTGGAAGTGCCTGCTCTGACGTTCCCTGGGGATCTGCATTTGACACAACCCAAACCCCACCTTTGATTGACAAGCAGGAATACGAAGGGACATTTTACAACTGCCCGAGGACACCTGTGCTCTGAAAAATTGCTGTCTTAGTAACAGGCCCCAGGACACTGGCAGCACGGGAGAGCACAGACCCGAGCCCGCACATTGGAGGGTTAGTATGAGTTTACGTTTGCACGTCTTACCATGTAGGACTTGGGCAGCATGGGTACCATGGTTTGGGGGTTCCAGAACTAGTCACAGATCCTTTTGTGAGGCGTAGTATCTATAGAAGGTGACATATATACAGAGTTTGTTTAAATCATTTAGAATTGGGCAGATACCCCAGGAGAAAGGTGTGCCAAGGGGTGGAGAAGATAATTCACAATACAAATGCCCAGTGTTAGTTTCACTGAATACATCTACGCTCACAGTAATGAAGAAAAATTGAATGACAGGAATGAAACACAAATTTTTACTCTTCCAATCTTCAAAGATGGAAGATGAATATAGGCTATAAATTGGTACATTTAAATGTAAATTAGCATTTATCAAATGCTGTGTTAGTTACTTTCTCATTGCTGGGACAAAATGCTCAGCACTCACAAGTTAAAGGAAGAAAGGTTTATTTTGGCTCAGTTTGCCGGAGGCTCAGTCCATGGTTGATTGGCTCCAAGACAGCCTCAGAGCAGAAGGACCTGGCAGAGGAAAAGCAGCCCGTGGCTGGGCGGCAGGAAGCAGCAGCCTTCTTCCTTCTCTCCCTTTGCCTTCCATCCAGGCTTCGGGACTGCTGGTTGCCGCCACCCACACCCGGGGTGGGTCTTCCCCCTCAGTAAATCGTCATCCACACCCAGAATTGTGCTCAGCCAGTCAGTGGACTGATCCGGTATCACACAGCCACGCTCCTTCCAGTCACTCCCAAAAGCCCGTGAGCACGTGCAGCTTTGGGGGTATAAGCCATAACAAGTGCCTTCAAAGTGTACCTTTGAATATATGTTTTTAAATTCTAAATCTGTAAATTATGCATAGGAAATAATCAGAGGATTATAGAATTATTCGTCTAAACAGATATATTCATGACATTATTTTTAGTATCAAAAATGTTAGTGACCTGCTTGTTGCTCAGTGGGGAATTAATTAAATTCAATTTTTAAGGCAGAATTCTATGATGCCATTAACACAGTTTTCCAAGCATACTAAGAAATATGGGAAAATATTTTTAGCATAAGGTTAAATGTCTGAATATTTATTATATGATAATGTTTAAAAATGCATTTAAAACAAAAGTGTACATAATTTGAAAATCTCACTTATATAATTTAATACACAGCGTTACTTTGGCTGTCCACCAGTTCCAAGCTTGGACTTTCCACTGCTCAAACAGCAGAGTTCAAAAAAATTCTGCCTGGTGTTTGTAACTTCGTTTGATAGTTGAACCAAAAACCCAACTTGAAAAAGCCCTTAGGAGCAGAGAGCCACAGGTCACATCTTGCAGGGGACACAGAGGGGTGGTGCTTCAGTCTAAGCACCCCGACAACATGCAGTCTCACCCAGACAACATGCAGTGCTTGTGTAATTTTGGGGCGTCAGAACCATTATTTGGTTTTCCATTATTTCTTTTGGGAAATATATGTTCAGTTCTCAAACTTTTTGAGGTCCAAACATGAATTTGGAACGAATGGAGTTCGACAGTCATGGTATCACTATGTGTAAAATCAGCATCATCTAATAATTCACATATATATCCAGCATCATTGATAATCAGTGTTCCTGCTCACAGAGGTGGTCTGTGCTTTGCCTGGTTCTGTTAAGCACAGACTCCGGTTTAGTGATACCGGGGCCCTGAGCAGCGCCGTGCAGATTTCAGTGCCCAGTGTTGTGACGGGTAATTCATGCAGGCGGTAAGAACAGCGCTCCCAGCACTTCATCAGCAAATCGCTGTGCGTGTGACATCATCGTCATCCTCAGCGACCGATCACGTCACCTGTCCTAAGCCTGCCAGCCGTTGGCCGCTGTGTACTGATGGTTATTTCATGCTGGGACAGCAAAGCATGTGGCTGTGCTGCCTTCTTGCCCCAAATACCAAACCCATACGTCCTTGTAGAAAAGTGGAAAACTAAAAGAAGGGGTTGAGTGCAAAGATGGCAGAACAGAGAGGAAGCCAAAGGCGACATAGTGGGCAGCGAGTTTGAAGGGCGGTCCGCTGAGTCCCTGCCGTGGGAGCGCCCACTGCCGCCCACGTGCGGCTCCAGACGCAGAGCCCGGAGCGCAGTAAGAGCGAGGCCCTCGTGAGCACGCGTGTGAGGATCCCGGACTGAGGGAGATTTAAACGCTGACAGGTTGATTGCGACCATGCAGTTAGAAGAGTGGACACACGGGGACCAAGTGGGACTTACCTAGCGGTGCTGACTCACGTACTTCATTTGTCAACTAAGGGAAGCCAGAGATGACAATCTAGCACCTACTCCTCGCAACACCCGATAAACGCGGCTATGAAAAATTACAGGTAACGTCTGTTTCAGGGTGAAAGACTTGATGTTTTCTCCACAGCATCAAAAATACAAGTAAAGACATCCACTCCTGTCTGCCCAGTGAGATCAAGCAAGAAAAACAAAGCCATCCCCGTTGGAAAGAAAAGAAAATGATATTAACAGAGATCACATGATGTCTATGTCAGAAATGCAGTGGAACCCACAAAAAGTACTAGAAATAGTAAGTGAGTTTTTCATGGTTGCAATCAGCAAGATCCGTATACAACAAAACTCAGCTGCAGTGAGCAGTGGGAAGTCGCAATGCGCTGTAATACCATTTACATCAACAAAGATACGGAGTAGTAGGGCTAAACCTGACAGTGTCAAATCCATAGAACATTGACAAGAGGAATGAAAGATACGAGGCTATATTCCTTGCTCGTGAGCGGAAAGAGTCCTCATTGTAGCTTTTCACTTTTTGCAGCACTGGGGTCGGATCCAGATCCTCACAAACACTAGGACGGTGATGGTGACCCTTTTGGCGCTTTCAGTAAGAACACACAGGCCGCTGAGGCACGCGTGCTGCTCGTTCCCACTGCTGCACTAGGAAGTCCCCTCTCCCACGCCGAGCTTCCTCCTCGCCCTCCATCCAGGCCGGGACTCGGACCTCCCCGCCTGACCCATGGACTCTGTGTCCCCTTCGCAGTCCAGCGTCTGTGTCACGCAGCTGTATTAGTCACAGCCGTAGAAACTGCATTACTCAGCTTTGCATCGCTACAGCAAAATGCCGGGTAGAGGCCACTTGTGAAGTCGAGAGAGACTCCTGTAGCTCATGGCTTTGCAGGCTGGGAGGCCAGCCCTGGCCGGCACAGGAGCGGCCCTCTGGTCCCACTCAACACAAGCATCCTGCGTGGGGCCGCCTCCTAAGGGTGCTGATGCTAACCGCAGCCCCGCCCGCCCGCTGGGGAGCGCACCTTCACATGGGGATCCCAAGGCAGTCAGGCCACGGCCACAAGTCTGAACATGAGTAAGCCTGAGGGCCAACGTCCTGCACTCCGAGAGTCACCGTGCGGTTTCTGCAGTCAAAGCCGTGAGGTGTCTGTGAAAAGAAACGTGATTTCATTACCATTCAATTTCAGTATTTTGATTGCGGTAGACTTTAAACACATGCAGTTTGTTGCGTGTCACTTATACCTGCAGAAAACTGCAGCTCGTTTTTTGGGGCCCATGTCTGGAGCGGTTCTTCAATTTCCCTTTGTGGATGGGGAGCCCCGACCCTGGGAGGGTGGTCCCAGCATACTGAGGGCCCTGTTTCTTGGTAACGCTTTCTGACTGCTTTGCAGCCTCCAGCTGCTGTTTGTTCTGGTTCTGATCCACTGAGATATTTGTCTGTAGCTTTAGAAGGTTTCTTGTTATTTGAGATGTCTCGCTGTGTCACTCAGGCTAGTCTCAAATTCATGGGCTCACGTGATCCTCCTGCCTCTGCCTCCCAAGCAGCTGGGACCACTGATGGGTTCCACTGTGCCTAGTTTAAAACTTTTTAGCATTTTATTGTGGGAGTGTGTGGATTACAAATCTAGAGCTAACACGTCGTTGCTGGAAGCACAGACCGATTTCATGTCCAGCTTTACCCTCAGCGTTTTACAAGTGCTCATCTGCAGCATGCGCTCCGTGAATAATTTAGCTGCGCAAATCCGATCTCCCAGCCCGACTCTGGCGCTGTGCTGCCTGCCTTTTGGGCTCGTCCCCGAGCCCCACGTCACGCTGGCACACAGGCTGCTGAGCCCTGTTCGGCCTGCCCTCCAGGATCTGAGTCTTGCGTGCCCTCAAAAGCCCCAGACGAGCAGACCCTATGCCCTTCAGTAAGTTGTTCCTCGAGATGACTTGAAATCCCTTTAATCAGAGCTGGGAAACACAGGTGCTGGCCCGGCTGCCTCCCTGGGGCGCTGACACAGAGTGCGCCTGCCTTGTGGGCAGTCCGCAGTGACGCTCAGGTGTTGGGGGGTGGTGACACGGGGAGGCCCGGCGTCCAGGACGTGAACAGGATGGGCCGTGTTTAGCCCTGGCCCTGGGTCCCAGGCCTCTCGCCACAGCGCAGTTCAGGGCACAGGTGCAGAGGCCACAGCCCGACCCTCCCCACTTGGAGGTGCCCGTCTGCATTGCCAGTTTAGTCTTCAGCACTGAGCATTCTCCCTATTACAATTCTTTTATCAGTTTTAGTGAGCAGTAACTTTTAGATTCAGGGTTGTGGACCCCAGGCTCCAATCTGCTAGGCGCTGCAGGCCTCTGGGTGGTTCAGAAACGCACGTCTCGCCGTCCTCCCGAGGGAGCTGGTGCAATGTGACGCCTCGTGTCGATCCCCAGCTCTGCAGCCCGGGTTCTCCACGGAATGCGCTCTGGGTCCCCGCAGAGGTCAGCCTGTGCCGGTGATGGAGACGAGGAACACTCTGCTGGCTTCCCTGCAGGGCAATAGTATTTTGGATGTGACTTAGCAGGGCTTGAAGTTCCATGTTGAACTCAGATCAAGCTTTAAAATGTTGCTTCTGTGCCTTGGCACTCAGTGCTCCACCCACACAGGGTGATTTCTTCTGGAAAGGAGGAGGGTGAGGCTCCCGCGTGCGTGTCCCCTGGGAGCTCCCTTACTGCAGGGCACGCAGGGCACTTGGTGTCCAATGTGAGCGGCAGTCAGGGTGTGGGCCCGATGGCCCCTTGGTTGCCCACGTCCAGTGCCCAGTGCAGCAGGCTGCAGACCAGCCAGGGTCCACTTGGCATTCCCCTGCGGCTGGGCACTGGAGCGGAAGAGCTCCATTGGCCCCTTCAAACTTTGCCATCTCGCGGTTCATGTGACAGACGCTGAGACATCTGACGTACGGTGGGCGTAGTGGGGAGTAGTGTGTGGTGGAGTGCTGGGCTCCCACCAGGAATGTCCTCGAGGAAGCTGGTTCCAGGCGGCTGTCTCCCCGGCTTCTGTTAAAGTTCCGCGCCGACAGGAGAGTGACTGAGCACCTGCTGAGGTTCAAGTGCAGAGAACGTCATGGAGCCGCAGTGCAGCACTCTGGGCCGTGCCTGCGTGGAGTGCTGGGAAAGGCCGAGCGTGACCGGCTGTGATGGCCGCAAGCTGGCCAGCACCCGTCCTTGAGCGGGTGTGTTGCTGTGATTCCGGAGCCTGGGCCGTGTGTGTGACTTCTATGGGCACTCCTGTGTTTTGGTTGGCTCTGTGATCATTTGTTACGTTTGCAAAGTGTCTCTCTGCTTTTTGTCCTTAGGATTAAGCTGTCCCCAGGAACAACAGTGTGAAACCTCACTAAAGTCTTGAGGCCCACCATGGTGGTGTACACCTATGATCCCAGCTACTTGGGAGGCTGAGGCAGGAGGATCTCAAGTTTGAGGCCAAACCCTGTCACAAAAAAGAATGGCGTGGGGGGGCAGTTTGCTGATGATGTAGTTCAGTGGTAGAGCACTTGCCTAGCTTGCTTGAGGTCCTGGTTCCATCCCCAGCACACCTAGAATGTCCAGCCCGAGATCACCCACCATCAAGAGCCGCCTGTTGCCCTGAACATGTTTGCAGGAGGCAGCAGCCACTCGCTGGGTTATGGAGAAGGGAATCTACGGATACATTGCTTGAATGATCTGTTCCGATCTTTCCTCGGTGTGAATTGAAGAAGAAATTTTTTTGAACTCATAGCTTTTTTATAATTATGGCTTAGCTTATAACTAAAGATGAAGCAAAAATAGGAAACTCACATTTCATGTAAATAAAACCTCAAAACTTTTCAGAATGGAGGCCAGGATAATTACAAAATCCATCACGTGGGAACACTACAAACACGGGAAGTCGGTGTTGAACTCTGTGATCTGTTTCCTGTAATTTATCATTGAGAGAAAGATAAGTCAACTACTTAAGAACAAAGCCCATTTTTCTTAGAGATTATTGCTTTAAAGTCAGTTTAAACTCAAACACTCTGACCAGTAACACAGGGCAGACACACTAAAATATGAAACAATAGTAAAATAAGGAAATATGTTTCCAGGCTGGGACCTGACACACGTGATACCAAGAAGTGCAAGCTGAAATCAGTCCCGGTGTTTATGGGCAGATCAGCGCCCCCCTGAGTTCCCGTGGCTGTAGGATTTACAGTATTTTACATTTTTTTCTCCAAATATTTTGAGTGTTTAAGCACATTTGTTATGTGCTAATGTTCTTTTATAAATTGAAAAGACTTATATCCAGTAAAAATAATGCAGACTTCTCAGGAGGGTTAAAAAATGGAAACATCCACCTCACTTGCTCAGACCCCCAGGAGATAGCGTTGCTACCACTTTTCCCTGTCTTCTGTGTGTGCGTGTGTGTGTGTGTGTGTTCATGTGTGTGGGTGTGTGTGTTCATGTGTGTGGGTGTGTGTGTTCATGTATGTGGGTGTGTGTGTGGGAGTGGGCATGCCTTGTTCTATACACGGGGTCATGGTACACGGAGAGATCCACAGCCTGCTTTTTCCTCCCCTTCTCGGCGGTATCTTTTAGCAAAATTTCCATATCAGCACATGTATATATAACCATTTTTGATTACGGAAACTGTGAATCTATCATGATCACATTAGCTAGATTTCCTCCTGACGGATACTTAAGCTTCCGGCCATATATAAGCAGAGTTGAGGTAGTTTTTCTAGCAAATAGAGTTGCACTAAAAATCCTTATTAGATACATGTTTGTTGATACTTAAATAATCAAAGGCTAAATTCCTAGAAATGGAATGCTGAGAAAATGGTCATGAGTTTTTAGTTTTGATATATATTGCCCAATTGGCCTTCCCAAATGTAGAGGACCAGTTTTCACCTGTTTCCTGGGTTTCATAAAATTGTAACTTTTTGTCACTCTGCTCCATGAAACCTTGCATTACTTTGGTGTTTTGTATTTTTCATTGGAAATCAACATAGTGTGTTTCGTGGGTTACTTATCTTAGTACCTTTTTTCTATAAATTGCTTTGTATAAGCTTTGCCCATTTTTTCTACTTAGTCTGTCTTTGGAAGAGCTGTTACTATACCAATTTACAAGAGCTCTTTGTATGTTAAGAATTTTATCCTTTTGTCACAACAAATGTACTTTTTTATTTTCCCCTTGTATTTTTTTTTCCCGTATAGGTATCTTCACTACTAAGATAGTCTTTACTTTGTGGACAAATACGTTAGTGTCTTTCATTATGATTTTGGAGTTTTATTGGTCTTCTCATCCAGGAATATAATCACTTAAATTTTCTTCTAGTACTTTCATAGTTCTTTGCATCTATACTTTTGGCTTATTCAGAATTACCTTGTTAAAATAAATAATGTGAACCGTTATGTAGTGGTATTTTCATAAAGTATCTCAATCATCATGTGTGGTGAAGACTTTGTTTCATTGGTTCTTGTTATCCTTTGCCACATGATTATCAATCACGTGGGAGTGACACCTGTGTGTCTTACAGAATTGTCACTTCTTGGGTGCAGTTGGTGATGCACTGTCGTCGTGAAGTGGCTGGGCCTAGTGTGAGTCGGGGAGACCACAGCAAAGCATCCCCATGAAACCTCACTTACCGTCTCCCTAACAAATGGAGCAACAGGAGAGGAACGGCACCAATTCTGTGGAGACCTGCAGAAGCCGGGCCTCGCAGGCTCCTTCTCCACATCTGGGAATTCAGCCCACCAGGGATTGAATATATGTGGGGGAAAACCGCACCTCTGCTGAATAAGCACAGGCTCCCCACCCCCCCGCAGCATTCTTCCCTAAAACAACACAACAATTTACGTAACATTTCCATCATGTTAAGCATCACACTGGGGAGAATTCGCAGTATGCCTCGGCCTGTGAGCAGGTGTCCCGCAAGTACTGCGCCCTCACACAGGACTGGAGCATCACCATGGTGTCCGTGGGGCCCTGGCATCAGCCCCCCGGGGCCTGAGGACTGCCACAGTGGAAGAGCTGCTCTGGCCTCTGAGGACTGCCTGGGGCAGCCTGGTGCTCGCGCTGCGTGATCCGCCAGAGACCGCGCTCGCAGGGCTGGAGCCCCTGCTGGGTCCTCAAGTTGCAGACTGAGCTGTGTTGCGTGGTTCCTTTGGCGGTGATGAAGCTGCATTTAAGGTGGGGGCGCCGATGGATAACAGATAATGTACTGTGCCTAGGCTGTTAAAATCCGTATCTGAAGGCCAGCCTGATTTCTGTCCCCCTTAGATGCAGTCTTTCATGTCTCACCTCCCGAAAGATGAGGTTCGTGTGGGCCGCAGGGAGCTGAGCGCGCACAATGCCGTGCTGTGCAGTGCCCAGAGCCCAGTGGTGCTGTTTGACTCGTGGCTGGCGGGAGAGCGCGGCATCGCCATCGGGCTGCCAGGTCAGCCCTGGATGTGGGTTTGTTTGGCTGTGCGGTGGAGTTGGCCTCTCTGGGCAGCAGAGTGAGCAGGTCATGTCCCTGAGGCTGCTCCCCTCAGAAGCGGGGGACCACGGCCCCCCAGCTTGTGGAGCGACGCACGGGGCAAAGGCTGTAGCTGCTGTGCTCCGTGCTGCTGTCGGTGACCTGGCATCCTTATTGTTGGGGGGCTCCCCAGGTGCTCCAGGAGCGGGCCCCGCTTGCCCCAAAGACTCAGCCCCTTCGTGTGTGAACTCGGAAAGCAGCCACGCGTCGTTTTTGAACCAGGAATCTTGGTGGTGTTGAGTGGTGTGGATCCTGCGATGCAGTAAAGTTAGCAGCTTTGTTAATGACGTTTGCCCTTTCCGTGTTGGTTTAGGCCCGCGAAGTCACCCTGTGGCGGTGTTGGGAGCCCTCCCCAGCAGCGCGCTGTCATCGTACGGCCCAGCTAATAAACATCCGTCTCTCTGTAATAAACTCTGCTAGTGAGCGGCCTCATTAACGTGTGAAATAGTGCTCCCGGGGGACCCCAGCAGTCTCTCTGCAGCTCGAAATGAGCTCTGCTGGTGGGGAGCTGGGGCTGCAGCCCGGGCGTGGCCTCCGCAGGGCCGGCATGCAGGCGGAGCTGCAGCAAAGCCCGGAGAGACGGTTTTGCTTTAATGTTAACTCTGCATCGGTCTCTTTGAATGAAAGAGCCGTTAATTTATAAAGGCGAGACACTGCCTTACAGAATTCATGCCATATACATAGGTAATAAAGCCTTAAACTATGTTTAAATAATTTTACGTAGAGAATTTTCTTTCTTCCAGTTATAAAAATTGCCTGATTTTGTAAGTTTTTATTGTTAGGAAGTGGTTGTTTTTATTGTGTTAGCCTTGCAATTTTATTATAAAATATGCCTTCTTTTAATGGCACTAGCTTTAAGAAAAGAGTATAATATCTCCTAATCTTTTGCTTTTAGTGTATTTTTTCTACCTCAAACCTATCTTATCCAGATATGAACTCTTCAGAAAGGAATTATTTTAATAGGAGGATTCCACATGTTTTTCATTGTCTGGATTCAGTGAACAGTGTAGCAGACGTCTAAGCCGTATACTTCTGTAATTTACTTCCGAATCTTGTAAGTGAGAACCAACAGCTCCAGTTCTTTGTTCTGTCTTTGATGGCCGCAGAAGGCGGTGACAGTGTCGCGGGTCCTACAGGTGGCCAGCCGCACGTGTATGGATCGCAGTGTGCCGGGTGTGGGTGTCTCCCCGCCCCAGGAAGAGTATTCCCAGCCTAGGAAGCCCCCTTCCTTAGTCAGGCTAGGAAGTCAGAGGGTTTCAGATATTTCAGTTACAAAGGTGACCGTCGGAACGCTTCAAACCATACAGAAGCCTCGAGAATAAACCACGTCTCCCCTGGCGGCCCCGCCGGTGTGACCACTGCACGTTTGATCCACGCGATCTCCACAACAGTGAAAAGTGTTCGTCTCCACCGGTGACTTGTGCGTCTCAGTTTATGCTTTCATTTCTATAAATAGGACGATAGTACCTTATTTTCATCAGTGTCGTGGACTTCTTTCCACGTTAGCGCCTAGACATTCAGTCTCACTCTTTTTAAAAGCTGCCCAGCATTTCACAGTGTGAATGTACTGTCACCCCGTTCACTGACCACCCTGGTTGTTCCTATTCCTCTGCTGTTATAAATGTGTATCACGAATATCTCTGTGATTTTCACACTTCTGCATTTTCTTTTACTGAACTCCTGGAAATAAGATAACTAGATTAAAAACAAGCTTTTATTTATTCAATACTAGTTACTACTTACTCTACTAAAAGAGTCTAACAGTTTATATTGCATTTAGTAAATGTGCCTGCTTTACTACAGCTTCCCCAGTGCTGCATCTTCTGCAATTTAAACGTTTTTTTGTTCAGTGATAAAAATAACATCTGACAGACTTTCAGTTTGGTTTCCATGCCTTTATCATTAAGAAATAGACATCAGGACCAGGAGTTTGGCTCCGTGGCTCCAGCGCCTACTTGGCAGGCACGAGGTTGTGGGTTCAATCCCTTGTACCGACAAAAAAAACCCAAA
>RJWM01023368.1:0-32108 GCA_004363535.1 Dasyprocta punctata
CCCGAAGCCACAGGCTTCTCCGGCAACCTGGTCTCCAGCACGGTGAAGCTGGGGGCTGGTGGGGAGATACAAGCTGACAGGCCACGGGCTTGGGATCAGTAAGCCGCTGTCCACTGTGGTGTGGGTGGGAGTTTACCAGTTCTTGGGTGCAGCATGTAGGCCTGCACAGCAAGATCTCCCTTGAGGGACCACATGGGCTGCTCCAGGGGCCTCTGAGCTCAAAACCAGCTCCACTTCCTGACTAGGAGGCCTCAGCAAGGGCAGAAGCCACTCTGTGCCTCTGCTCTGCACCGCCAACAGAGGGCTGCTGGGCGACAAAGGAGAGGATGCACGCAGAGCAGGCGGCAGTTCCTAGGTCAGGCTTGTGGGATGATCACACTTGTCATCAGCCAGCAGAGAAGGGCCCTTCGGGTAGAGAGACAGCGTGTCCACAGGCAAGGTGTGAGGGAAGCTCATGGCATTTAAGGTTTTCTTTAAACTCCATCTTCAAGGCTGGTGTACAGCTTAGTAGAAGAGTCTGGCTTATCACACAGGAGGCCCTGGGGTATCCAGCACCACAAGAAAATAAAACATGAGATTCCATTTTCACTGCTACAAATAATACCTGGATACATTTTCATTAGAAAATCTGCCCATGATGCAGCCCGCATGCAATCTCTGCTGTCTACTAATCCTGGAAGAAACCCACAGCCGCCCGGCATGTGTGTCCAGCTAGGTTTTTGCTGTTTGGCCCAGGGACTCCTGTGCAATGGCCCCAGGCACAGTTCAGAGTCAGGATTGGAGCTCAAGGCTTGCTGCGGGAGCTACGTGAGCTGAGCAGGCTGGCTCCCGAGCACCTGCCACCCGAAGCAGTGCCTGCAGGGCTGTGAGTCAGGAGCCCACTCCCGGCTCTGCTCCGAATCCATCACCAGTGGCTGACTCATGCCTGCACACGCTGGGTTGAAGAAAGCAACGATGACACTTTTAGCGCCTATGACTGAGGAACCTACGTCAGTGTCTCCGATGGATTTTAAAAATATATAGCTGGAGCCAGGCTGCCTCCCCCTGCCCCTTCCACCCACCTCCTGAGGGGCTAGGTGATTAAGCAAGGTTACCACGCAGTCTGCCTGGGCAGCTGTGAACATCTGAACCCTGACATCTGGCCGCTGGTTGACTTCCTGATGGATGGATAAGGAGGCCGGGGAACATGTCCACTCCTGATGCTGGGAGATAAGGAGGGCAGCTGCTGTCCTGGTCATCAAAGCACACTGTCACTGTTGACTTCCTTACCCGAGCTGTGGCTCCTCAAAGCCTCCTCCTAGCAAGGGAGAGCAGGCGGGGAAGTTTCATGCTACTGCAGGGGTTGGGACAGAGGTGACCTGGAACACTGGTCACTGTAAAAGAGACTGAAAAATGTGGCCATAGGACAGACACGTGCAACAACTGAGCACTTGAAATCTGGCAAGTGAAACTGAGGGACATTTGATTTGATTTTTAATTAAGTTTCACTCTCCTTACATGCTATTTATTGGATAGCATGGCTCTGAAGCATAAATCTGATCATATTCCTTCCCTGCTTGAAATCTTCAGACAGCTTCCCGAATCCAAATCAGGGCACAACAAGGATGATGTGTAGTGGCTGAGCTGCAGCCCTGGAAGCCCCTCCCAGCACCCCTGCCTTTGGATTGTCCCTGCCCCAACCTATGATGCAACTCAGTTTAATCCATAAAATGCAGCAGAAATGGCATTTTCTCCACTCCAGGCAAAATCAAAAAAGGCCAGGTGTGGTGGCACACACCTGTGATCCCAGCACTGAGGAGGCTGAGGCAGGAGGATTGCCACGAGTCTGAGGTCAGCCAGGGCTACATAGTGAGTTCAAGGCTGGCCTGGACTACATAGCAAGCCCATGTCTCAAAAAACCAAAAACCGAACAAACTAACAAGCAAACAAACAACCTAAGAGAGCTCTATCCCTTCAGTATTAGCATTCAGTGAGCCCTAAGCCCATGAAAGATAAGCCTAGCCTTCTGGACACCTATCAGGGGTCGTGGGAAGTGGTGATACAGGCCCTGTTTAAAGGGGACGGCTGATCCTTGTACCAGGTTGTTGTCACTAGTGGGAACGTGAATCTGACATGGCTTGAACCTCTGACTTTTAAAAGCCAGAAAAGTGGACTTCTGATCTTTCAGTGCTAGCTCTGATGTGTTTAAATGCTGGCCAGGACAAATACAGCCTGTCTTGGGGCCAGATGTAGCCAGGGAGCTTGCAACCTCAGGTTCAGACATCAGGGTTTATGGAAGGATGTTCTATGCAAAGGCTGCAAGAGAACAGGCAGAAGCCAGCAGCAGCCACTGGCTCATCTGGCTGGGCCTGGCGGGGTGATTTCAGGATACAAGATAGCTGTGTGACCCGGGAAGATACTTATCCACCCTGGATATCGGCACTCTTTCAAATGGTGCTGTCCACTGCTCCCAGTACAGCGATACTTGAATGGGCCTTTGGTGTTGACAAGCGCTGTTCAGCCCCACCTCCTCTCACTTCTCCCTGGCTTTATTCCCCATCCCAGCACTTGGCATCCACTTTCCATTTGTAGACTGCTGGTCTCCTTCCACCGGAACATGAGCTCTACCAGCCCGGGCTCTGCCCATCGTTTCACTGCGAAGCCTCTGAGCCTGGAACCACACCTGAACATGGAAGGTGCTCAATAAAACTTGCTGCATGAATGAATGCGTACTGGCTGATTTCATCCCCACGAAATTGTGCAGTAGGTGGTCTCACTCTATTAGTAACACCGTCACACAGTCACTTTAAAGATGTAAAAGTCCGGGCCAGGGGACCCGCTGGGCATTGCTTTGTTAAGAAGGGGAAAAGGGCTCCAGGCTACAGATAGTAAGGGTTTCTCACCACCCACTGGTGCCCTCATTGTGAAAAGAATAGTCACCTTCTGAACCAGCAACAGGGGTTTAAAACCTCAGGGAGTACGAACCCCACCCTGATTTTCAATGGGAACTGCCAGGTGCTGGACACTGACCATCAACTTGCTGGGGGCTCTGCTGGGGTTAGGAGGAGGGGGCACTCAGTTCCATCAACAGGTGTCCAGGGACAGAGGGGACAGGGCAATGGGGAGCAGATAAGAGGGGCATGGGACAGGCGTGGTGGCACACACCTGTAGTCCCAGCATTTAGGAGGCTGAGGAAGGAGGATCGCTGCAAGTTTGAGGCCAGGCCATGGTAAGTTCAAGGCCAAGGTCAGCCTGGACTACATAGTAAGACCCTGTCCCAAAATGGAGGGGAGAGAGAGAGAGAGAGAGAGAGAGAGAGAGAGAGAGAGAGGCATGGCCAGGGTCTCCATACCTTATTGATGCTGAATTGTCCCTCAAAGCGGCAGCCTGCACCATTGTTCAGCGGGATCTTCATCGAATTGTCAATGTGGCCTACCTCGTGCCTGCCCATTTCATCCTGTATATCGAGCCCGACCACTGCAGGAGCCAAGGAGAGCAGAGTTAAGCCACCCACAGAGACAGAGCCCTCATTCACCCATGCCTTGGACAAGCTAGCCCTCGGCCTCGCAGCTCACAGCCTGGGGTCTAAGGCCACAGAGAAAGTTGGTGGAGAGAGGAGAAACTGGATGCTTTGCTAAGAGGAAGCAACACCCAAAACATTCCCACTGCCCTCCTGGAAAAGCCATAATGCCAGTGGTGATTAATACTGCCTGTCAACCAGGCATGGTGGTGTACACCTGTAATCCCAGCACTTGGGAGGCTGAGGCAGGAGGATCACAAGTTCAAGGCCAGCTTGGCCTATATAGTAAGTTTAAGGCCAGCCTGTATTGTATAGCAAGACTCTCTCTCAACAACAACAACAAAAACAACAACACCGCCTGTCAACTTGCTTGGCCTGAGAGATGCCTAGATTAATAAAGCATACTCAGGGTGTCTGGGTGGAGAACAGGAGCATAGGAGAATGACCTTGGGGGCTGTCTGGTCCCTGGCTCCTTCCTTTCTGGAACCCTGGTCTGCTCCCTCGCTGCTGTGAGCGAGCAGCTTTGCTCTGCTATGCTCTTCTGCCATGATGTTTCTGCCCTGGAGCCTACTGACCATGGACTGAAACTGTGAGTCTAAAATAAAACCTTTCTCCTCTCATTGTGTGTGTGAGATATTTTGTCCCAGCAATGGATATGTAATATAAAGCCTTTGCCACTGACTGTTGCTAGAGAAGGGTGGACAGGATTGAGGGGGAAGCAATAGTTGATGGGTGAGGGACTGCACTGCAGGGTGGTGGTGGCTCACTGGGAGGCTGAAGCAGGCAGTTGGTGGTGGGGTTAAGAGGAAGCAGCAGGTCTGCCCCTGGTTGTCCACATCCTGGCTTTTGCACTTTACGAGTTGTTCTGACAGGCACTCATTGGCTCGGGTACTTATTAGCTACTAAATGCTCCAGTTTATTTGCTGGTAAAATGGAGGTGATAATAATCGAAGCTTCCATGGGGGATTATAAAGATCAAATCATAGGTATAAAAAGAAACTTAGAACAGAGTCTGATACACAGTAAATTGAAAGCACTGAATAAATGTCAGTATTTAATGATTCTTAGACTCAAGGTTCACAGAGTGAAGGGGTTCAAGCATTCATTCACTCACTCATTCACAACTTCTTTTACCCAGTGTCTACTCCTGCCAGGTCCTAAGCACTTGCTCAACCACCAGGGATGCACAAAGGCAAAAACCAGGCCCAACCCCAAGAGCCTGGGTGCTCTTCTAGATTCCTCGGTACACCAAATAGGGACCCCATGGCCTGGAGTCCTGGTTCCAACTTCAATAGGACTCTGTCACTCCACATGGACTTGGCTTTCCTACCACATTCCCTGAGTCGATCTGAATGGCAAGCAGCGGGAAGATCTCTGTAAACTAGGGAAATCCAGAATGCTAGAAAGGAGGCCGTAATAAAGAGAAAGAATGGTTAGAAATGATTTTAAAGTGAGCTACCCATAAGAGGGACAGCAGCTGCGATCCATTCTCTTCCGTGAGAATGGGGGGAAGTGGACAAGGCCTGTCTGTGGAAGGGCCCATGATGGAGCCATGACATATGACAGCACGGGTCTGCAGAAGCTGGGAAGTGCCGCGCTGTAGGGCTAAGGTTAAAAGAACCATGAGCGGGTCTCCGTTAGACTCACAGTTCCACAGCCGCCTGGCCCGCAGAGGCACACGCGTGTCCAGACGTGCAGGCAAGGCCACTCCCAGCAGCTCTATTTGAAGTCAGAACAACTGGAGACAACTCAGTGGTCTGTCATCAGGCAATGGTCTGGAACAGCTCCCCTCTCTAATGTGGTGCAGCAGGTAGAGAATGTGCCAACTCTGCATGCGTGGAGAGAAGGCTCGGGGAAGGCAGCAGCTCACTGGCTGGCAAGTTCCCTAACGTCTCCATGCCTCAGTTTCTTCCTCTGCCTCTAAGGATCAAAGAAACTTAAAACAGCACTTACTATTGCTGTGTGCTCTTCCACGTGCTGTCATGTAAGAACACAGCATCTGAACATCCTTGTGGGGAAGGTGACGGTATCGGTCCAGCCGACACATGGAGAAATTGAGGCAGAGATCTCCCAGATGAGAAACACCAGAGCTTGGCTGCTCTCAGAGAATCTTGCTCCAGAGTCACCACCCTTTAGTCACTCTGCTAGACACCCCTCACCTTAACACATCAACGAGCCAAGGACACAGGACAAGCCTGACCAGGAGGGAGAATGAGTGAACAGCAACTATTACTATTCCACTAACTAGTCCGCTAACATTATAAGCATTGTAAGAATAGCTCCAAGACATTAGCATGCATAGATAGACAGACAGATAGGTAGATAGATAGATAGAAAGAGAGATAGATAGATAGATAGTCTTTCTTTCATATATAGATGAAAGAAAAAGCCAAACATGATACAGTTGTCCCTCAGTATCCATGAGATTCACCTCCAGACCTGCAGGGATACCAAAATCTGGGAATGCTCAAGCCTTATATAAATGGTATAGTACAACCCACTAAGCCATGCACACCCCCCTGTACACTTATACCATCCCTAAAGTCTCATAATACATAATAGAATGCAAATGCTACATGAATAGCTGCTACAGTGTGGCTTCCAAGTGTCCCCCAAAGGCCCATGTGATAAAGCCTTGTTCCCTGGCTTGGTGCTATTGGGAAGTGGGGAGGCCTCAGGAGCTGGAGTGTGAGGTGGTCTTCTGACCCCTCAGGGGTTCTCCTGAAGGGGATGGGCTCCTCTGTCTCTTTTGCTTCCCTGTTGTGAGGTGAGCAGCTCCGCTCCACCATGACATACTGACTGCCACAGGCCCAAAGCAACGGGGTCAATTAGTCATGGATCGGACTCCCGACAACCGTGAGCCAAAACAAAACTTAAAATCTGTACATGTTGGGTACAGATACAGTACTTTTCTCTGAATATTTTTGATCTGCAGCTGGGGGAAGGGCCCCACTATTAGCAGAGGCCTCCTTAGGGGAGGGTGACACACTGGGGAGTAATGGAAGAAAGCAGAAAAGGAGTATCTTTATTTTGTATGTGTGTTCTGAACCAATCCCTCCTTCCTCTCCCCTTTCCCTCTTCCTCTCTCTCTCTCTCTCTGGTACTGAAGGTTAAACCCCCAGCTGTTTTCTTCTTTATTTTGAGACAGGGCTTTCCTAAGTCACTAAGTTGCCCAGGCTGGGCTTGAACTTGTGATTCTCCTGCCTCAGTCTCCTAGAGTGCTGGCATTAAGGTTATGCACCATCATGCCTGGCCAAGATTGAATGTGTGTTTTTTAAAAAAATCTTGTATCAGTTTATTAGTTTTGTAGTAAAGAATAGTATGTTTCTGCACGTTTGTGTACTGGTAATCGAACTCAGGACCTTGTGCTTGCCAGGCAGGTGCTGAGCCACTGCGTTATATCCCCGGCCCCAAGAATAGTATTTTCAAAAGTAGAGTGTGAGACTATACACATAGTATGATCTTGGTAATGTGCACAGATGCACAAAAGGGAGGGCCAATGGGACGGAATAATATCAACCTTTCAAGAAACAATGTCATCATCAGTAGAATTATGGGCACTTCTTTGGATTTTCTAAGGCACAATGATAAACATGCATTTTTGTCTATGATAAAAATTTAAAGTTCTTTTTTTTTTTTTTCATACTTGGGGTTGACCCAGGACCCTGTGCATGGTAGACAAATGCTCTGCCACTGAGCTGAACCCTGAGGTTCTTCTAAAAAATGCTACGGCACTCATGTCAGCTGCCCAGCATAGGTTCTAGGGTATCCCGCAGAGCTGGAAGGGCCTGGAAGGGAGCAGGGCAACACAGCCAGCAGCCTGAGGACTTCTGCCCCATTCTAGGCCACTACTTGCAGCTGGGACACAGCCTGGAGCCACATCCCTTCCTTTTCCTGCTCTGTTGGTCCCAGTCCTCCAGCCTAAGAATTTCCTTGAGCTAGAGACACAATCAGCTCCTGAAGGAAAAGCTGCCAAATGAAATTACTTTTCAAACAGGAAGAAAAAAAAATTTTTTTTAATAAAAATAAATAAAGCTGACCTATTTCAACAAATTCCCTGGCTTGGGGACTATAATGGATTCAAAATTGTGACGTCATTCTCACAAAAAACAGTTATCAAGACCAAATGTCTCCTTATCTCTGGCTGGAGGCCCACCCGGTGTCCTGTCCTTGCCCGTGCCCTTTAACAGAAAGGGAGGGGGTGGGAAGGGGAGAGGAGACTGTGCCAGTTTGTGTGCAGGCAGGGAAGAGGGGCAGCTGGGACCCCAGGCCCAGACAGGACGCCAACAAGTCAAGGGACCATCGCATCAGACCCTCCCAGCAATGTCAGGCAGTGGGTACTATGATAAGCTCATTTCGCAGAGGAGAACACTGAAGTCACCTTAGCCAAAGTCCCAGTTTTCATAAGCAAAAGAGCCAGGATCTGACTCCAAATCAGATTGATTGGTTTTATTTTATAGAAGTAATTTAATATCTTGATTAAAATAAACAAAAATAGAGTTGACGTAAAAAGGAAGTTTCCTGATGCTTCCCTGGAATAGATGTCATTGAAGCCTGTATGAGTTTGATCCTGTGTCCCCCCAAAGCCTCACATAATCATGGACGGGGCTGAGTTTGGCGTTTGTGATTGGTTTGTTATCTGGTGCTGGGATTGATGATGTGAGTGTTGCACCTGCCCAGGGGTGGAACCGACATACAGTGTAAGGGTGGGAAGAAGGCGTGTTCTCCCTCTCTTGCTGGGTTCACACCTTGCTGTTTGGCAGCCATCATGAATGGATGCCCCACCACGATGCCCTGCCTTGCAGCCAGCTGAATGTTGATTGAAACCTCCAAGAACTGTAAGAAATAAACCTTTCCTTCCCTAATTTAGGGCATCAAGTATTTTGTTTCAGTAATGAGTGAAAAGTAACCAAGACAGAGCCCTTTCACAGACAGATGTCTGACCCAGCATTGGCAGGTGTTAGCTACCCAGAGTCCTGTCCTGCTCCCGATCAGTGCTCAGGGCTAAAAGTCTCCTTGTTTTGATTGCTTGGGAGGTCATGTGACTGCTACTGTTTCCATGCCCACCAGCCTGAACCTATTTGCCAATGATAAGGACCTGTAAGCCTGGTCCCAGTGCTACCAATGGGAAAAACTCTACTGTCATTCACACAGCTCCCTGAGAAGTCACGCTAAGACCAGACTTCAGTAAGCAGACTCCTTGGCCCATCTTTCTTTTTGTCCTGGTGCCCTTGCTTTCTCCTCTCAGCCATGTGCATGAAAATCTCAGGTTCTGCTTCTAAGAAACAGGACCCAAGAGGCTCCACTTCCCTGCACCAATGTGGCTATTCTGAACAAGTAACCCCTGTGAGTGATGTGTGTATGTGTGTGTGTGTGTGTGTGTGTGTGTGTGTGTTTTATTCCAGAAAACCTCTGAAAAGTGGGGGGGCAGCACATGCTGCCCTGTTGCTGGCCTTCTATTCTGCTTATCCTGGATGTCTTGCCCACTAGCACACACAGATCTGTCCCAAGGAGGAGCCTTGCCAGAGCGGTTGTTTGAAATACTCACATTCACAGTGCAAATTGGGTAAACTGATGTTCAGACTGACGTCAATTTTGCCCCCGCTGTCCTTATCTGGGTCATCAACGTAGAGCTCGTTCACACTGAGAGACAGACAAATACAGAAACCTTATTGAGATGGAAGCACCACTCCTGGCCACAAGAGACACACAGAGACCACCTCATTTGCTGGCCACAGCATGGATGACCCAGACCTTCAACTGTAAACCCTGTGCGCATTCAGGTGCAGGAGAGCGGGGCTCCCTACTGGAACACACTCTTGAAATGCAAAGAGGCCGATGCCCAGGAGGAAGGAAGGGTGGGTAAGGGGAAGAGCATATTTTTCTGAGAAAGATTCAGGTTCAGATCTTGGTTTTGGCACTCTCTGTGTTCAGTGCTATGAAACCACTTGTTACATGTCAACAATAGTGCTCATTACTAATGGGGTGGTTCGAATATTAAAATAAGAAATGGGGGTCTTACTAGGGCTTAGGGCTTGGTACTAGCAGGCACATGGTACCTACTGCCTGTCTTGTTGGGAACCTTTCCCACCTAGCGGGGAAGCCAGGAAGTCCCGGGGAGCCCATCTTTACAAAGTTCTAGGGAGAAGCCAAGGTTAGCAACGTGACCAGACAGCTCTATGGGGTTGCTATAACAAATGATCACATAGTCAATGATAATCAAAATTTATTTTCTTATCCTTGCATAGCAGTTTCCTTTCTTTATGACTTCCTACCTCCCTCAAATAAGAACTCTATGATTTCACCCCATCTATCCCATCTGGGTAACCCAAGGTCACCTTGCTATCTCAAGACTCCTAAAGAAATCATACCTGTAAGGTTCCTTGAGCCCTGTAATGTAACAGCCACAAGGACAGGGATGTGGCTATCTTTGGCTGTCCCCTATGGTGGCCACAGTTAGGGACAGTGTCAGGATCTGTTAGCAACACATATTTATTCAACACTTCTTTGGGTACCTACTCCCTGCCAGGTACCAGATGTGGCAATGAACCATGCAACATGGTCTGTGCTTCCAATCCACTAACAAATGCAAAAACCAGGTATCACTCACCTCCTAAATAAATACACTGCCACCACCTAGGATTAGTGACGCAGGGTGCCCTGAGATGCCTGTCCTTTGGGACACAGTTGGAGAATGGGCAGGACCGCTAGGCAGCTCAGAGGCTGATGCTGCACACAGCTGTATGGTAAGGCTTGCCCTTTAACGAGTTCCCTCCAGCTGCCTGAGACCTGCCAAGGGGGCCTACCATGCGGCGGGGAGACTGCAGCCTCACAGGTGGGAGCAATGGGAAGCCAGATGTCCTGTGGAGCAGGCTGAACCTGGTGATGGATGTCCATCAGTGAGCTGGCCGCACTTCCTTCTGGACCCATTCTCTGGACCAGGGAGTCCCCAGAAATGGGGCAGAACTGGAGGCAGGGGCACTGAGTTCCAAAGGTGATCATGAGCCTGAGACACCTCAGAGACGTTGCTGAGGAGCTGCTGAGTGGCGATCACACTGCTGGCCTGAACCTACTTCTTCCTGCAGGGAGAGGGAGCCACAGCCAAACGCCTGGCCTCGTGGGCAGCGGAAGGGGACAGTGCTGGGGGCCCCTGTGCTGAGCTGATTGTCAACATTACTAGGATGGGGACGCAGAGCTGTTGGTCAATGGGCACAAAGTTAGAAAGAAGTTTTGTTGCTTTATTGCACAGGCAAGATAATTAACAGTTAATTATAATATATTATTTCAAATTAGCTAAGGGAACCATCATGTGACACGGATAGCTAATCCTATTCAAATTAGCTAAAAGAGATGCTTTTAAATACTATCACCACAAAGAAATAATATTTGATACTAATTAGGCTAATCTGATTCTTCTATAATGAATCAAAACACCACCTTGTATCCCATGAATATATACAATTATTATTTGCCAGTTAAAAATAAAACTAAGCTGGGCATGATAGTGCACGCCTGTAATCCCAGCTGATGCAAGAGAATTCTAAGTTCCAGCCCATCCTGAGCAACTCAGTGAGACTCTATCTCAAAATAAAATAAAATACAAAAATAAAAATAGAATAAAATGGGGGGGCAGGAATATAGTTTGGTATGAAGGTTCTGAGTTTAATCCACAGTACCGCTTCAATCAATCAATAAATCAATCTTGAAAAAAAATCCCATATAGGTCCTGTACAGAGGATTGCCTGCTCTATACAATTAAACTCCAAGAGAACGCTGGAAACGGTCATGGCTTCGGGAAAGAATGAGTCAGGTTGGGGTGAGGGAATTTGTTTTACTAAGGACCACCTTTGTGTCCTGGGACCTAGGATGACATAGCTGGTGCTCAGTTAACAAGGAGCTGTGATCTGAGAAAAGCAGTCAGGGCTGGTTTTCTTGTGGGGACCATAAGGACATTCCCAGGGATACGACAGCCACAGGGAGGCATAACCTTCAGATTGCAGGACCCCCGGCCCATTGTGCTGGTGTTGGCATGGCGGGGAGCAACTAGGGACGGTAATATTTCCATTCATCTCATCCTATCTGCTCCTGTAAAATGTCTTGATCCCCATTTCAAATCTAAGAAACTGAGGTTCAGAGAGGGTACATTCCATCCTTAAAATCACACAGCAGGAAATAATCGAGCCATTAGAGATAAGCCTCCCTTCCTCTCCTCGGTATTAAGGGCCAAGGCAGAAAATGAGAGGGCCTGGGCCCCTGGAGGCCAAAGGATGCGAGAATAACAAACAAGGGCTAATGCTTGGAAGTGTTTATATACCAGCCCGTACTGCAGAAAACATGAAAAACAGACTCCAGAGGTGAGGGTAAGCCAGGAGGTAAGGTGGAGGAGAAAGGACATCCTGACAGCCAGATCCCTCTCCTTAGCCTTCAGCACCCAAATTCTACCCCAGCCGTGGTTCACAACTCTGGAGGGGGTGAGTAAGGACATTTCTGGGTGATTAACAAAATGGTCACCAAGGGAGCGCCCCACTTGGCTTACCTTCCCAGCCAAGAGAGGCTCTTCCTTGAAGCTGCTCACCTTTCCCACCTGGCGAGCCTGTGTCTCTGTACATCGCTGGGGGACTGTGGGATGATGTCACCCCCTGGCAATCCTGGGAGGTGACCTCAGCTACAAGCAAGAATCCCAGGTGCGGCGCCACAGTGGTGAGCTCATCGGCGCGGCCTCAGGAGGCCTCACCCGGGCACAGGTCCCCATCCTCCCAACCAGAATAACCAGAGCGGCCAGCTCCCGGGCCAAAGGGCCACCCAGAACAAAGGCGCTGAGGTGCCGGCCTGCTGCGGTCCCAGGCCAGGCTGGTTATGTAAGGCCGAACTGGCTGTTCCCAGGTTCCTTCCTAGGGGGGCCTCGGCTGCGAGATGAACGCAGCTCAATCACCTGCACCACCCAATGAGGTCACTACGGCCGTCTTTCATATCCAAGGCAAATGTTCCAGGCCTGCTCGCTTCCTGCTGCCCCCAGCCAGGCCACAGGCCTGCTGCCCACAGCCACCTCTCCTCAGGGGCTTGCCAAAGCTAGCTGGCCTTATGGCTGGGGTGAACTGATTTTAAAAGGCCAGAAATCAGCCCACCTAGAAGAAAAATAAATGTTTTTGTGACATCTCTGTGGTTTGGGGACTCTCAAAGATCTGGCACTTAGCATGGGCAATGAGAAGACCCTTTGGAGGCAGTGGTGGATAGATGTGAGCTCACCTCCTGGCTCTGCCACTTAGAAGTGAACATGCCTGGGACAAACTGCCTCATCTCTCTGAGCCTTGGTTTCCTCATCCGAACAACTGCAGAAGCTTTCAGTGAAGTTTAAAAAGGCAATGTTACTCTATGGTAATTGAAGTCAGAACAGTGGTAGTGGTTGTGGGTTACAGACGGGGTTGGAGTATACAAGGGACTCTTGCAGGAGGTAGAAATGCATTATGTCTCGATGACACAATGGTTACTTGGGTACAAAAGGGAAAGCTTTCTTTCCTTTCGCTGTATGTAAGTTACATGTACTTCACTAAAAAGGAGGAGAGAAAATAAGGAAAAGAGGGAAAAAGGGATAGAGAAAAAGATGGAAAAAGAGGAGATTAGGGATAAGAAGTCTGGCTACTTTGCAGGGCTACTGGAGCACTGGTGGATAAAGCCAGAGACTGCAGGCGTTGGGGTGACTCCAAATCCCATTTCTTTCTCTCAATGACCAGTCATGGGCTCTTTGTAAAGAGCATATAGCATCATAGGGAAATTCAAGCTGCCAGAGTTCAAATCCTGGCTCAGTCACCTCCTGACTGATTGATGTTGGATAAGGGACTTTGCCTCTAACAGCCTCAATTTCCCCAGAAATAAATGGGACCACCATAGTACAATTGATTCTCTGTATCTGTAGGTTTTACATCCTTTGATTAAACCACTTATGGATCAGAAATATCTGGTAAAAAATTGAATCTGTACTGGACATGTCCAGATTTTTAAAAATCATTATTCCCCAAATGAAACAGTATAATCGCTAGAGCATTTACACTAAAGGAAGTGACATAAATTGTCTAGAGATGATTTAAAGTATAGGGGAGGATGTGCATGGGTTGTGTACAAATACTAGGCTGTTATACACAAGGGGCTCAAGCATCAGAAGATGTTGCTGTCCTGGAGGTAGAGATCCCTGACTCAGCCCCCAAAGGTACATCCCAGGGGTCATCTGTATCTCTACTGGGGCCACGAGAATAAGAGAAATGCTGAGCATAGTCATAGTAAACAGTAAGAGCTCAGCCAGGCATGGTGGCACATGCCTGTAATCCTAGCACTTGGGAGGCTGAAGCATGAGGATCATTGAGAGTTCAAGGCCAGCCTGGGCTACATAGTGAATTCAAGGCCAGCCTAAACTACACAGTAAAACCCTATCTCAAAAAAGAAAAAAAAAAAAAAAAAAAAAAAAAAAAAAAAAAAAAAAAAAAAAAAAAAAAAAAAAAAAAAAAAAAAGAAAAACAAAACATAAATAGTAAGAGCTCAATCTATACTGACTATTTTTTATCATTATTACCAATATCGATTTTTAACAAGTTAGAAATAATGGGGATGCTAACAGTACCCATCTCATAGCACACGAGGAAGATCAAACATATTAACATGTAGAAGGCATTTGGCAGAGCCCTGCCTAGTATAGTCTAAGGCTCCTATAAAGCTGGGAGATACCTCAGTTCCGTGCACTTAGCTTATGCCAGAGACAATGCTGGGTCTTTCACATGTGGCATCTTTCCTTTCTTTCTTTTTTGTGCAGTGCTGGGAATTGAATCCAGGGCCTTATTAGCACTGAGTTACATCCCAGTCTTTTATTGCATTATTTTTTAAATTTTTTTATTTTTAGGTAGGGTCTCACTGAATTGGTAAGTTGCCACAGCTGGGCTCACATTGTGCTGCTCCTGCCTCAGCCTCTCAGAGTACTGAGATTGCTGGCACATACCACCATGTGCTATCTTGTCTCATTTTATATGCACAGTAAGCCAGTGCTGGACAGAGTTTCGGTGCTTTCCACATGGAGCAAACAGGTCAGGAGAGGATACATGGTGGGCTAGGATGACACAGCCTGGGAGAGGCAGATGCATGATCTGAACCCAGAGGCACTGAGCCCAGATCCCAGCCCTTCCCAATGCTTTACGCTGCCCAAATGGGACAGAGATGGGGAGAGCTGAGGACCATGAGACCCCAGTCACACTCTGATACTTTTCAGAGGTCCCCAGCACATGGCCTCAGCACCTGCAAAGCAGGAAGACCCTCAGTTGTCCACTCCATTTTTTGTACCCCACAAACTTTGCTGCATCGCATCGACTTGCCACACCCAGTGGGCAGCAGCATCTGCCCCACCCCAGGGACATCTGACTCCTCCGCCAGCATAAGGCCTCCCGAAGCCTCCGAACACAGTGCATGCTTACAGCTGTGCGGAGCCGAGCGGGAACACAGGAGGGATTTCTCGGTCGGATGTCCCAGGAAGAGGGAGAATGTGCACTAGTGGACAAGTGGAGGGCAAATTTCAGGTGGGGGACACCAGATGGCGCCTGTGTAGCCTGAACACAGTGGGAGAGGTCAGCAAGAATTGGCCTTATAGGGATGGGGGAGAAAGGGGCTGGGGAGGTAAGGGTGGGGAATGTAGGTGGAATGTAGCTGAGGGCCTTGAAATTCTAGGCTGAGACTTGAGTCTGATGACATCTATGGAAAACAATTTTATTTGCTTTTAGAAGAGCACTTGAATAGTTAGGATTCCTGCCCAAATTTACTGACCTCCGTGCTTCATGATGTGATGGAATGGAAAGTTACATTGCGGCAGCCGCGGCCAGGCCGCAGCGCAGGCTTAGGGGAGTGGGAGGGGATGACTGTCATTCATGCCAGTGAGTGCTTTGGGCCTGGACTTAAAACCCTCCCCCTCCAGCAAGTACTACAGCAAGTACATCTATAACCTACATGGTAGATGTCTAAAAAACAGCCCTGGACAGCCACCCACTCACTTCGGTCTCATCTCCTGCTCCAAAGCCTGGTTCTATAACCCTTGGCCCCTCGCCCTGGGGTCATAACCAGGACCCTTGAAGACCTGGACCTTTAGGCTGTCCTGCCCCAAACCTACTTTCAGAAGGAAGGCATGATCTTTCTGAGGCATACATGTCACTCCATGCTCAGTAGCCATCAAGCCTGACACTGCTAAGAGTGAGGTCTTTAATGTTTCTCTAATGTGACATCCTGGCTCTGGCCCACAGTCCAGACTCGGAGCAGGTGACCTATGTTCCTCCCTTGGTGAAGCTTCAAGCCCACTACAGGAAAGACATATGCATGGACATAATTCAAGGTAACCTCCAAGGTCCAGCTTCCTGGGGCTCCATCTGCCTGCTTGGCTACCTCACTCCCAAAGGATGCGACTAAGTTCGCTAGTCAATTATGTTGACCAAAAAGCACCAGCTCCCACATGCCCGGGGCTCCAAACTGCTCAGAACAGATGGGCAGAATGAGAGGGCGGGAGCGGAGGCTGGGTTTGAGCTGGCAACAGCCCTGGGTTGGGCTCAAGCTCCTCCCCACACTGACTTCATGGGCTTTTGGCTGTGTGGTACCTCACTTTCCCCAGTTTTTAAGTGGAGCTAGCAGTAGTAGCTACCCTAGGGGGTTTTGTGACAATTAAATGAGATAAACATTATAAAATGCTAACCTAGGCATTTTTTGTTTTTGTTTTGTGTTTTGTGTACTGGATTGAACCTAGGGCTTTGTGGATGCTAGGTAAGCATTCCAGCACTACACTACACCCTCAGCCCCTAACCCAAGCATGCTAGCCTGGCATGGGGTCACTTAATGGTAAATCACAACTGGAAAGCACCATAGGGTATATTATGCTAGAAATGATCAGGGGAGATTTCTAGTAGCTACATTTTATTATTATAAACCCTCATCAGGTTATTAATTAAGAGCCATCTGGAGACTGAGCAGTCAAAGACTGGAACATTCTGCGGTCACCTTCTTAGAGGAGGGGACTGCCTGCCTGAAAACACAGTCTCAGAACATCCTGTGGGGCCACTTTCCCAAGGATAATCACTGGTCTGTCCAAAGCCTAGGTTGGAACCCAACCGCCCAAACAAACACGCCTTCCTCCCCATGGGGCCAGGCCAGAATAAGCGTCTTATGTCACTGATAACCACAGGCCGGGGTTGGAACAATGTTGATCCAACTAGCAGTGACCTCATTTCCTTGGATTACACTCTCATGGTGAGAGAGGGGCGCTGACCCACTGTGGTGATCCAGTGGCTTGTGAGGGCCCTCCACCCAGGAAAAGAAATGGTCACCTTAAGTTCTTCCCAAACCTGCTGAGCTTCCAAGGGGTCAGAGAAGCTTCCATGAATGTAAAACCCCAAAGGGACGATTCTTTTTCACTCTGATGGCTCCTTAAGCCCTTAGTCCCTGTCCCTCTGGGCAGCGACTGAACCATGGTAAGGAGGTAACAGGGAAGGAAGAGCCATTAGGGTCATTGTGCTTCTGTGGATGCGACAGGACTCTTCTCATTCTGCCTCCCCACCTTGCTCCAGCCACTGACACTAAAAAAGGGAAGCGTGTCAGTCCCTATCCCGACACAAGGCAAACACCGTATGGGCCCTTGCACTTTTTTAAACCTCCTCTTGCCCCTCATCTTTATTCCTCTCTGGGGATGTGGTGGGATCAGTACAGGAGGCAGGAAGAGGAAGTCCCAGAGCAGGGGACGGGACAGCAGCAGAAACACACTGTGCCCTGCCCTTGGTAAACAGCTGAGTGGAGCTGTGGGGTGAGCTGTGGGGCCGCATGCTTGTTTGGGGCGCGGGGGGCACTCCAGGCACACAGCAGGTGGGGCTCTGCCTGTTCTACTCCCCAGCTCTGACGTCAAAACTCACTTGTTAGTGCCCTGCCCTGCAACCTCACCACTAGCCAAGCTGACTAATTCCACCCTTGAGTTGTTAGCAGGATGCCAAGAAGGTTGGCTCTTAAATGTAAAGGACTGGAAAGGGGTGAGGGAATTAACATTCACTGTGCCTGACAGAGCGGCCCCCAAACCTGCTCAGAGTTTGGTAGGGAGTACACAGGCAGGCCAGTGGATATTACAGCCTACCAGGCACTAGGTTAAATATCTTTCTGCTAAATAACCTGTTTGATCCTCACAAAATATCACAATACTCACTGCGGCTTCTCTGTTTTACATCTCCTTCTGTTTTGCTTTTTTCTTCAGAACACATCACATATCACTAAATAACATACAATTATCTCTTCGTATCTAAGGGTTCCACGCCCATGGATTCAACCAACCTTAGACTAAAAAACATGGAAAGCCTAGGGGTATAGCTCAGTGGCTGAGTACTTGCCTAGCATGTGCAAGCCCTGGGTTCCATCCCCAGCACCAGTCACCCACAAACACACATATACCCATACACACTCTCTCATACACTCACACACAATGTGTCTGTACTAAGCATACATAGACATTTTTCTTGTCTTTATTCTCCGCACAAAATGGTATAACAATGACTTATATGACATTTGTATTATGTAAGTTATTGTAAGTTCATCTAGAGATGATTCAAAATATACACAAGGGTGCATGCAGGTTATATGCAAATACTAGGCCATCTCACAAAAGGGACTTGAGCACCTGGATTTTGTTTTTTTCCCAAAGTAACAATCCCCCAAGAATGCTGCAGGACAAGTAGAGTGTAGCTCTGTCTATTTATTGGCTGTCTGTCTAACACTGCCTTTTCAGCTCTGCTGGGCGTGGGTGTAAACAGCAGTGAACATGACCTGGCCCAGCGCTCTCACAGCCAAGGAGTGAGTCTCACAGACACTCAGCTGTGTCCAGAGCTCTGGTTGGACCTATATCACCTTCGACCCTCCCTGCTTGCTCACTTTGCCCCACTCATGTCACTCTTCCACTCTTGCTTTTTTTTTTTTTAAGATAGGGTCTTGCTATGTAGTTCAGGCTGTCCTTGAACTCACTATGTCACTATGTAGCCCAGGCTGGCAATGAACTCACGGCGATTTGCCTGCCTCAGCTTCCCAAGTGCTGGGATTACAGGCATGCGCCACCATGCCCAATGGGTCAGCCATCTTTCTGCTCTTTGCATACACGGGATAATTCTTGCCTTAGGGCCTCTTTGTGCTTGCTGGTGTCCCTGTTTACGACACAGAAAGCCACCAGCCTAAGTGCCTGGCCCTTGCTGCTGTCATAGGTGCACCTTACTCAGATCACAGGTGTGGAGAGGAAACCTCCCCCACCTGTAGAGTATAGCCTGAGGAGGCCACTGAGGCATACCTGGCACATAGTACAGACTCCATAAGTCTCAATAGCAAGTCACAGACTCTTGCTTCTCTCTCTGCTCCTACCTCTGATTCACGATGAAGTCATTCCTGAGACACTGAATGGCCCAAATGTGCACAGAGGGGAAGATGCTTGCCTCAGACAAGGTTACCCCTCATCAGGGGTCAGAGAGCAACAAAACTCTTTCTGTGGCCCCTGCATGGCCACAGGGGTCACATCTTGAAAAGTAGACAAAGCCTCTTCCAAAGCTGAAGGGAGCTTTGACTCTGGTCTGCTCTTACTCATTTGGCCAGCAATACTGAGACTCAGAAAGGTTTAGCAACTTGCCCAGGGTCACACAACAGCGAAGCAGCAAGTGAGCAGATCTGGGTTTCCTAATGCCACGTCTGGTGTTTTCCCCACCAGTCTATGAGGCCCCTCTGGCTTGGTTCCCTTAGGGTTAAAAAACAGGAACAAAGTGCAAGGAAAGAAGGCAAAGTCTCCCACACAGGGGAGAGGTAAAGCTACACAGAGAAAGGAGCTCAGGGGAGGCAATACCAGCACCCCTGCAGCTTGGAAACCAGGTGGATCTGGGAGCCACCACCCAACTGTGACACAGGGCAGGTCCTTTCACCTCTCTGAGTCTCAGCCACCTCCCAGGCCATCTGAAAGTGAAAGGTGGTAACATCTGCCTAACATCAGGGCCATCTGTGCCGAAGCAGCTGAGTTGTAGCTTCGTAGTGTCTATGGCTGAGAGGGAGGCAAAGGAAACCAAGAAATTCCATGAGTAGGAAAAAAAAATTCCAGCGTTGGCTCAGCTGTTCCATGGCTTTGTGGGCTGTAAACACAGGAATGAAGAAGAGGCTTTGAAGCCAGTGGCTGAGGCAGGAAGCTCCATCTGAGGGAGCAACGGAGGAACAATTCCAATGGCATTGTGTGTTACACACCCCAAAGTGCTTAGCAGGCTAAGGACAACGGGCAATTCTAGGAATCAGTGATGGATCAAGTCTGCGTCATGTCACTTGCTGCCAGGAAACCCTCCACCCCACCCCAATTCCTTCTCGAGCCTGGCCTGAGAAAGGAGAGGGGGCGTAGTAGAGAGGATGGCCTGATGTTGCTCCCCTCAACTTTCCACCAGAAGCCAAGCCGAGGAATGCCCTGACACGGCTCAGAGGGGGAAAAGCCCACCAGTCAACCAAAGGGACGGGAGAGAAGAGTGAATGATTTCTGTTCACGTGTGGACCTGCAGAGACCCAGGCCCACCTGAGCCCGAACATTTTTTCCCACTTTGATAAAGTACATTCACATTTGGTTTAAGTTTAAAACCCTTTCTATGGGATGAGATTAACTAATGTCACGGCGTTGGCAACAGAAGGTAGAAGGTTTCTGTCCTTTTTTTTTTTTTTTTTTTGAGGCAGGGTCACACTATGTAGCTTGGGCGGGCCTTGCACTCCCGTTGTAGCCCAAACTGGCCTTGAACTCACAACGCTCTGCCTACCTCAGCCTCCTGAGTGCTGGGATTAAAGGCGTGCGCCACCATGCCCAGCTGGTTTCTGTCCTTTCTAAAAACACCTCCCTTTGCTCATTCTGGTCCCAGAAAAGCCTGTGATACTCCCACCAGGGCAGGACTTACACTTCTGTCGTGATGAATCCGGTGAGCTCTGAGAGGAAGAGGAAGAGGATGAAGAGGCAGCAGCAGATGGAGACTGCAAGAAATGACACAGAGCATCAGACAGTTAAGAAAGGGAAGTCAACCCTCCCAACTCCCTGCCAGCTCTGGAGAAAACCTGCCCCGAGGCCATAGCGTGCACACTGGGGCACACAATGCTCCCACAGACTCTGCAAAGCCCCCTCTTACTCGTGGCTTTGGTATGAAGCAGCTCCACCCCTAGAAAGGGAGTCTGGTGCTGTCTGACTCTGGAGTCAGAGTGGGTGTCCCGTATGTGGGAGCCTCCAGGAGCCTGCCCACCCCTACCCACCCAGTGCTCTTTAATGCAGCTCAGCCTGAAAGAAAGGTGCGTTTCAGGGTCCACCATGGTGTTCTGTTTGGCCAGAGTGATTTTTTTTTCCCCTATCTTCTATGTTACAGATTGAACCCAGGGCTCCACGCACACCAAGCTCTACCACTGAACTATACCCTATTTCCCTGAAAATAAGATTTAACCAGAAAATGAGCCTTAGTATGATTTTTTAGGATGCTTAAAATATAAGCCCTACTCTCAAAATAAGCCCCAGTTAAGAATGGCAGCCAGAAGGATGCATTTAGTACGTCTGTTACAACACACCATGGACTTACTGATTTATGATGGTGATCCAGAAAATGACATGACTGTAGTTGAATAAATGTAGGTTTTTGTACCTGGATAAATGTAGATTGTTGTACAAGAAAAATAAGACATTCCCTGAAAATAAGCCCTATCATATCTTTTGGAGCAAAAATTAACATAAGACCTTATCTCAGTTTTAGGGAAATGTAGTACCTGCAGCATAGAGTAATGTGTATTTTAAAATTTGGAGTCTGCATTGAGTGTTTGAGAAATTTCACATAAAAACCCAGATTTCTGACTTCTGCAGAACACCCAGCCTTGTTTCCATGTAAAGCGCTGATGACGAAGACACACGTGTCATAGCTTTGGCACTGCTGATACGGGGTCTGGGACCACCAGACTGCCACAGGCCCATCGTTCCCCGGCATCTCCCTGCTTCTGAGACCAGGCAGAGTGTCTGCTGCTATTGGTCTGTATAGCCACACTTCCTATTTTACAGTGGGGTGAAAGTGGAACCCCTTCAGTAGAAACAATACTTTGAATTCTGATCTTTTCCCAGGCTAGAAATATACACAGCACTCTCTCATGATGTTCAGCAGGGCAGTCAGCCCCATGATCAGCAGGAGAAACAGCTGTGTCTTAAAGAGTGCTGCTGCTAAGCTGCCACGGCTAGGAGTCAGGAGAATCCAATGCCTGCGGTGTTTTGTTTTGTTTTTGTTTTTGTTTTTGAGACAGAGCTTCACTCTTACCTAGGCTGACCTTAAGTTTATGATCTTCCCGTCTCAGCCTCCAGAGTTGTGGGGATTATAGTCCCAAGCTAAAACATCCAGCTCCATGCATTTTTGATTTATGGTATTTTCAACCTAGGATGGATTTATTGGGATATAACCCCTATTGAAAGTTGAGAGGCATCTGTATTTTTCTATATCAATCTACCTACCTACCTTCCCATCTATCTTCCTATTTTCCTATTTATCTGCCTGCTTTTCTTCCTAGCTATCAATCTATCTATTATATATCTTCCTATCTGTCTGTCTCTGTCTATCTGTCTACCTACTTATCTTAACAACAAACAGTCAAAGATGCATTCTGAGTGAAGGAAGAGAACAAGCATTTGGCTGGGCACCTCCTGCACACCCGTTATGGGTGCATTAACACAGCCCGTCACATCATCCTCCTACCAGTCCTGACACAGCCCTCGCCATGTCAAAGGCTCAGGGAGAGAAACAGACTGACTGCCATTGTGGCTTTGGGAAGGCAGGATGGACTACCTGTGTATTAGAGCCAGCGCACTGAGGAAAAGGGAAATTGGGCTACACATGCAGGGTAGGATGCTGTCAAACTGTCTGTGAGTCCTTACAATTACACCGAGTTATCCTGGGGAGACTACAATACTCCTAATGTCTACTTAACTTCGAAAACATACAGTGGTAGCGTTTAAGGGTTTTACTTTATATGTTATGGTTTGTGTCCAGATGTCCCCCACAAGGCCTCATGTGGTCATACTGGGGTTTTATCAGAGGTGGCTGGATCTAGAGTGTGTGATGCTAGGATTAAGTGTGTGTGATTACTAAAGCCATGGATTAGTTTGGCATCACCCTAATTCCGGTCGTCTAGACAGACCCTAAGAGGGGCAAAAAAAGGCTGCTAGGCTCCTTGCTTGCCTTGCTCCTTCTCCTTCTGCCCACTGTGAACTACTTCTCCTCTGTGATGCTCCTCTGCCATGTGCCACCCCACCCTGGAGCCAGCTGATGATGGACTGAAACGTCTACAAACTGTGAGCTAAAAAAACCACTTCCCCTTTAACTTTGGGTGCTGAGTATTTTGTCTCAGCAATGAGAGAAAAGTAACTAAGATACTATATATAAAGGTACCCTGTGTGAATCACTCTCGATCTAAAGCCTCTATCCCTGCAACAGTTCTGTGTGTCTTCCCGCAACCATATAAGGATTAAGATGCAATGTGTATATGCATGTAGGAATTCTCTACTATGGATGCATTTGGTATGTATTGAAAATATGTACTAATAAAAAGTACATATTTATATATTAATATCAATACATAAAAATCACTGTTATGGATTATAAGTTACATATTGGATATAAATATATACTTAGTTCAAAAATTTCTTTTCTCCCTAAACAAATAGCTGCATAATAGGCACATCTTTTCAAGTCATTCTGTGCTTACTCATCAATCTATATCCACATGGGCTTCACATCAGTTTATACAGTGGCCGTGTTTAGCTGGGATTTTTTGTTGTTTCCTTTTTTAATGGCATGGAAATGAATTTCAAATGTCTTCTCCAGCTGCTGAACAAATCCATTAGAGAAGTTATGCTACCAACCCAAATTCTCTGGATGGTCCTTTCCTTCTCATCTGAAAATGTGGTTACTGTACCTCCCCCACTGCACCCCAAAGAATCTCACCAAGTGGACAAAGCATCCTGCTGCATCTGGAACCTTGCACCTTTTCTGCTAAGTGCCATGTAGGACCCATGGGGCAGAATCATTTCCACTACCCCACTCCAAGTCTCATCAGGTGCTATTATGATGATCAGGTATAATGCAGGGGGTGTTTGTGAAGGTCCATGCTGACTTAGATGGACCCAAGTCCTCCAGCTGCCTTCCCTGCCCCAGGCCTGCAGGCAGGGGGAACACCTACAGATAAGCCCCCAGGTTCTCCCTCTATCCAGGCTGGAGGTGGGAGACAGGTCTCTTTGTGAAAGCTATATGCTTTTTTAGGGCTTGAACCAAGCCTAGTCAGCCCAGCAGGTGGATATGATAAGCACTGAGTCTGCTCACCAAGACCTAAGAAGTTCAAAGGCCCTGATCACACTTGCTTTATTGTGCTTGTTCTCCCTACCTCAACCCAGACCAGGAGGGCAAAAACAAGGGCTTGTATCATTGTGTCCTTGGGGTCTAGCACCGTGCCTAGGTCAGAGAAGGTACATAACAAATACTTACTAAGTGAATGAATGAAAAACACGAAGGCGGCTAGGAAATATTTCTACCAGAAGGTCTTCTGGAAGGCTTGATGAAGAGTTTTCAATCCATGTTTGGGCAAGACTCTGAGACTCTGAGTCCAGCCTTCTTTTGAAAGTGACTCAGGCTCTGCATGGGAGGAATGTGACCCCAGAAGGATGCTTGCTAGTAGGAAACCTGGAGCAGCCAGGCAGTGAACCTGAGACCCAACACTCTGCCAAAAGGTCAAGGAATTTATCAAGTCACTGGCCATGTAAGTGGAGGAGGCAGAATCCACATCCTGACCCGTGAATCCCTGGTAACCTTACTCTTTCCTTCAGTTATTAATAGCACTATCACAAAGTAATGCGATGGTGTGTGCCTGAGTTTTGCCTGCCACATTTGGCTGTGTGCTCCTCAAGGACAAAGAGTGAAGTCCATTCATCAACATGGGCTCAGCATTTGGCATGGGGCCTGGCCCCAGGACCTGCTTCATAAATATTTGTTCACTAAATGGTAGCTAAGGGCCTGCTTCCTATGCCTCACGCCTTTCCTCTTGTGTAAGGAAATTCATCATCTCATGCTGTGGCTGGGAATGCACATCAGACCACATCCCTGGAGGGCCATTTGGCAGGGCCTTTTGCACGGTACAGTGCACATACCCTTTGACCCAATGATTCCTGTCCTAGGAAAGTTACCTTAACAAATAGCCATACAAGGATGCAAAGAGATACGGACAAAGATGTGGTAATGGCAACAAGCTAGAAAGGGGAATGTCTACCTTCGGAGGCTGTTACTTGAACTATAGATCAGTCAGGTAAAGGAATAGGATACAGGTGGGTAGCAGAATGTGCAGGGGTTGGTGTGCTGATAGGAAAGGAGTCCAGGAGGGAGAAAGGTGCACACACCGTACTCCCTTGGTGTCTGAACATGATGCACATACATCAAAGCCTGGGTATATTTTTTTTAAACGCTCTAGAAGGATACGCATCTAACTGTTACATCAGCCAAGGGAGAGACTGCAGGACTCAGAAGAGGAAAGAGGTCTGAGCTGCTGGCTGGCAGCAGAAAGTGGGCAGGAAGCTTCATCTGTACTTTGTTAGACTAGCTCATAAATTAAGTGGACCCCTTTCCTCTCACATTTCCCTAAATATCCATCCCTTGGGAGGGGTCAAGGACAAAGCCACTGGTTTCTGGCAGCACAGATCCTCATAGGTTGATTGTGGGCTCCTAGAAGAACAGTGAAGAGAGAGGAGAGCTGTCCATGTGCCAGGGGTTTATGTGCCCTGCTCCAGACAGGCTTGATCTCGTTTAACCCTCACATCAGGAAACTGGGGCTCAGAGAAGTAAGGTGACTGGCCTAAGGTCACACAGCTGCTAAATGGCAGAATGAACCCAACTCTGCCTGAGAGCCTGTGCAACAAGCATTTCGTCACTTGGCTGTGTATTCTCAAGCCCTAAACTCAAGAAAGCTTCCATAGCCTCAATAAGCCGAACTGGAGGGAAGGCTGCAGAGGGACAACTGGAGTGGGCGGGGCATCCCCAGGCCACTTCCCAGCTGAGGACCATGGGACCCGGAAGCAGTGGGGAAGGTCTGTCCCACATAAGGTCTCTCCCACTGGAGACGTCAGGGCTATCCAAGGAGGTCCATCTGAGCCCTGGTCCCTTTTGCAAGCTATAACACTTTACCTCTTTGAGCTAATTTTCTCAGCAGAAAAATGAAGGGGAAGCATCCCTACTTATAGGACAACTTTACTTTGTTTGGGTTTCTTTCTTTCTTTTTTTAAAATACACTTCTATTGTGGAATAGTAATAGATGCAAAGATAGCACGGAGTTCCCAGAGAGCCTTCACCTGACTCTCTGTCACCACTACAAAATGCTGCGTATCTGTCAAATGAAGAAATTAACATTGGTTTGGTACAATTAACTCAGCTACATCCTTTACTTGAGTTCTAGCAGTTTTCCCTAAATATGCTTTTTTGCTTCTGTCCCAGGTACTGAGGCAGGGTCCTGCTTTGCACTTACTCATCCTGGGTCCTTCTTCCTGAAGCTGGGACAGCTCCTCCGTTTTCCCCCAGCTTTTTGAGGCCTGGCTCCTGTGGAAGAGAGAAGGCCTCCCAACCTGAGACTACAATGTTTTCTCATGACCTGGCTGGATTGTAGCTTTTTGGGGGAAGATCCCCAGGGGCAAAGTGCCTCTGCACATGCCATCGGGGGTGTATGATATTCATGGGATTCACCACTGGGGACACAAACCTTCCTCACTTTTGGCTGAGACGGTGTCTCCAGGTCTCCTTACAGCAAAGCTATGATTTTAAATTTCTATTTTTTGCTAGTGAGTTGCTATATTCTATCCACACTCAAGGAGAGAAGAATCAAACTCTACCTTCTGGGTGGGTGAGTATCTATATACATTATTTGGAATTCTTCTATAAGGAAGATTTGTCTCTTCTCATCTATTTGTATCAGGATAGACTCACAGGCCTTCTTAAGTCTCTGAGCTCAACCGATAATGTCAGTATTAACTTCATAACTCTCCAGCTTGGTCTCTGAGTCCTCCTGCAGGTAGGCTCGAGTCTAGACACAAGGTGCCCCGGCCCACTTTGTATCTTCCCTGCCTAGTGCTGCAATTAGTTATTTTTCTAAAGAGCCCTGCTTACTTTCATGGAAGAATCCTCTCTAGAAACCAAAATCTGGGTCTGTAATTTTAAAAAATGGATAACAATATGCACATATAAAACATACAAATCTTTTCAAAGGCATGAAGATAAAAGTAAATCTCCCTCAGACCTCTCAATTCCACTTTCCTCTCCCAGCACAGCTCCACAGGTGGGATGGAATAGAATATCCCTTATCCAGAATGCTTGGGATCTGAAGCTTTCTGGACTTTGTATTTTTTCAGATCTTAGAATAGCTGCATATACATAATGAGACACCTTGGGGATGAGACTCGAGTCTAAACATAAGTCTAATTTATGTTTTAGGTAAGGTAACTTCAAACAATATTTTTAGTGCACCTATGAATTGCCTGCCACTTGTCACAAGGCCAGGTGTGGGTTTTCTGCATTCAGGGTCATGATGCTGTTCAAAACATGTTGGCTTTTGGGGCTGGAAATGTAGCTCAGGGGTAGAGCATTTGCCTAGAACATATGAGGTCCTGGGTTCAATCTCCAGCACTCCAAGAAAAAGATTTTGGAGTCTGGAGCTTTTTGGATTTCAGGTTTTCCAATTAGCAACTCTTAACCTGTATTGATAATTTCTTTTTACCCTTCTAGAAACAGGTGATGCTTCTACCTTGTGGGGCTACAGTAAGGACAGAAACTCAATGTGGAAATAGGTGAAGGACCTGGCAAGAAGTTCCCTTCTGCTTTTCCTTCTTTCTTCCCTGATCCAGCAGTTCTGTGCAGACGGTATAGGTACCCGGGGGCACAGGCAGGGGGTGGGAGCAGTGGTCAGAGGGCAGCTACTCACTAATGGCCCCGGTGTACGTTGGTTGCGTAAGGTCCTTGGGCACCTTCCTGTAGATGTCAAACCTGGGGAGAAAAAATAGAATGGGAGTGAGGAACACACACACATGGATGGGTCTCAAGGTGGCAGGAGGGGAGGTGGCTGCATGGCAGGTGGGTCAGGGAGTCTCAGTTCTTCCTAAATGAGTTCCTTCCATTCCTTCAGACCCATCCCGCCCCACTGGCCCAGGCCTCAGGAGAGCCCGCCTCATGCGGCCCTCATCCCTCCACTGTCCTTCATGCATCCCTTTGCCGTATCTTCTGTGTGACACTTACTACCCAAGGTCATTACATGTGACCTTGCCCACTCATTTGTTTATATTTCTTGGTGGGTCCCCATCAGAATATATCCTCCCTGAGGGCAGGGACCTTATTAGGTTTTGTCCCCAAACCACAGCAAGGGCCCAGCATGCTGTGGACATTGGATCAGTAACTGCAGGATGAATTGAACACTTGAGCCTTGGGTGATGTGGACACTAAAAGAAACGGGGAAAGGCTGGGACTCCCTTGAGTTTAGGATGGCGCTGGAGCTGCATTCCTGCTCTGCGTCACCTCTCCGCCCCCTTTCCCTTTCCTGCTTCTCTGCAGCACCTCCTCCTGTTTCCGCCCCCATTCCTTGGAGATTCTCTAACTTGACAGCACAAGGTGAATACAGATTCCAGTGGGGGCCCAGAGTCTGGGCGTCAGCTCGTGAGAGTAGCGCCTTCCCCCGTGCTTTCCCTCCACCATGACCTTTCTTTCCTGTGGGTGCCACCACATACTCCTCTGGCTGAGGGTATGTTGAGAAAAGCCAGGGCTTTGGAATCACAGAGACATGGATTTAATTCTGAGCCTATTTTACCACTGGCTATTTAAGTGTTAAAGCCCTGGATCAGACTGCAGACTGCAAAGGACTTCACTTCCCAGAGCCTCAGTTTCCTCATCTGTAAAAGCGGAGCCACAACTACAAGACCCTGCGAGGTTAATGAGAAGAGGAAATGTGTTTGCAGAGGATTAGATGCAGAGTTCACCAGGGAGGCGCCCACACACTTGGCTCCCTTCCCTTCCTTCAAACGTGAGCAGCAGACAGATCTCACACCACAGAGATTTATCAGCAAAGCCTTGGTCCAAGAGCATTCCCAGGCTCTTGGATGGAGCTTGACTCAGTGGAGTGGCTGGTGACAAGTTGGCATGTGACTCCTCTGGTGATTGGGAAACAAAATACACCCTGCTAAGCCCAACGCAATGACCTGCCAATCTTGCATAAGGGCTGATACTTGACTCTGGGTGCTAATTACACAGGAAATGTGTTCTCACCTCAGGAGAGGAAAAGTGCCTGTGGGCTGCCAGGTTCAAGGGGTACCACTTTCTCTGCTGTCTGCTCTGTGCGTGGGCTTTTTTTGAAAGGCACCAGAAATTAGGGCTAGGGGCGTGGGAAGGAAGAGAGGGGGTCCATGTGACACAGCTCTCCAAACCTATCTTGGAAATGCGGAACCTTTTAAACTCAAGAAGTCTATTAGAGGTCCCAATGTGGGCTACACAGTCAGACTGCCCGAATTTAACCAAGACTCCACCACTGGGTAACCTTAGGCATGGCACCTCACCTTTGTGTGCCTCAGCCACTTTGTCTGTGAAATGGGGGCAACAGTAAATATCCCACAGCTCAGCAGTAAGGGTCAAATGACTGAGTTCATGTAAAGCAATGGCAACCGTGCCTGGCATCCAGGAAGGATGAGGTATTTGCTGGCGATTTTGTCACTGCTCACTTGACGAACATTTGCAAAGCACCTACAGCCCTCTGTAGGCACCAGGGACCCAGGGATAAAAATTGGCTTTTGGTGCTATGAACCTGTAATTTACCGGTGGAGACAAAGAAAAAAAGGAAACAAAATGGTGTCATGAGCAATGGGGAACCAGACCCCCATTCCCCACCTCTGTTTCGCTCAGTCTGCGAGGCTTCTGACAAGAAGTGATGTCTGAATAGCAGAGGAGGAGGAGGACGAGGGTGGGAGGAAGGAGACAGTAGTCTAGGGGGGCGGGGCAGAAAAAGTCAAAACCAAGAGTGGGGCAGAGCTTGGAGTGCTGCATTTATTTCCATGTGGGCAGGGAACGGGCATGAGGCAGGGGCTGGAAGTGTGGGCAGCCTGATGAGTGGGTCCTGAGCGCCAAGTCGTGACTGGCAATTTCCATGCCACTGGCAATGGGGACCAGGTAGGAACCATACTGCAGGGGCTATGCAAGGACAGCAAACTAGGGGCTGGGGGCTGGGGAGAAAATACGCAAGGGGGCAGCTGGTGCTGAGTCCCAGTTCTATACAGAAAGCCCCTAACTTGTGATAGTTTGACAATGGTTTTATACCTGACCACAGTATAAAAGTGATACATGCGTTCAGTGGAAACCGCACTCTGACTTTTTAATTTAAATCTTTTCCCAGGCTAGAGATACTGAGTACAGTTCTTTCTCTCTATGCTGCTTTTTTCTGTTTGCTTATTTATTTATTTATTTATTTATTTATTTTGAGACAGAGTCTTGCTTTGTAGTTCATGCTGGCCTTGAACTCTAGGCCAATGTACGTGTTCTGAGAATGCTTAAGGCAGGCTGGGCTGAGCTATGATGGCTGGTAAGGTACAGTCAATTCATTTTTGACATAAGATATTTTTGACTTGCAGTGGATATATTGGGATGTAGCCTCACAGTAAGTTGAGGAACCTGTAGAGGAGAGAAGTGGAGGTGTGGACCAGAGGTTCTGACCTGCCAAGTGAAGCCAAAACTTTTAAAATTTACATGGAAGCTCCCAATTCTCCCATCTTGGGCCAATGCAGTGCAGGACAAGGAAGAGAAGTCTGTAGATCAGACAAGGCCCAGGGCCCCTGCTCGTGACCCCCTGGGCTGAGAAGGTGGAGTGGAAGGACATAGTCAGCCTCACACCTGAGGACGGACACTTCAGGTCAGGGGAGCGGGCACATGGGGTCTAGACTGGAAAAACAAGCAACAGGCAGTGTTGTGGCAGGGGCAGGGGACCTGTCCTCACCCTGGCCCAGCCTGGTAATCTATATTCAGAAAATCCCTTGCTGGAACTCAAGTTTCCCTGAACACAAAACAAGAAGGCGCACAGAGGCTCTGAAAGGTTCCTTCTGGCAGTGCTGTGAGGCTCGAGCCACACCAGGTAGCTAATGATTCAGCTTTCTGGTCCCCATCATCATTAGAAGCTCAGAAACAGAAATTGGACCTCCCATTTAAAAATATATGTACATTGTTTCAAAAGTGTATGTTTTGGTAAAAGCCAGAGGGTGCTGCAGCTGAGGGGAGGCAGAGTCAAGATGGGTGGGAAGGGGAACGAAGGGTGGTCAAGGGGCCTGACCAAACGCGGACATATGTGGAGGATAACGGGGTTCATGTGCCTCTGTGCTATAGGTGGAAGGTGCAAATGTGTTGGAGGAGAAGAAATGAGGTATTGATGTGAATTCATGGTTTTAAAATACAGACAGATACAGAAATAGACATGTGTGCGTACACGTCACATGTACTCACATTCCCTAGCTTTTTCCCTAATGTGGGTCCAGGAACTACAACAGCTCACCAGCCATGAGGACAGCTGGCAGCCACATCTCATCTTCTACATAGCAGCCCCTACTCAAAGGACTCAGGGCACCTTGCAGAAGTGGCTGGTTCCAGGGCTGGGAAGGGAACATGCATAAGCTGAGTTTCACCGTAGGTCAGAAAGCAGGAAAGTGTTCAAAGAATGAAGAGGACAGACCAATGGGGCAAAAGGCCAGCTTAAGGGGACCACTGCTGGCCAAAGAAAAGACAGGGTGAGCATCATGATAAATAATAAGAGGCACTGATAACTCATTGGCTAAAATAGGAAGCCATGGGTCTGTACACATACAGAGAAAGAAATGGATAAGGCCAAAGTCTGATGAGGAACAGGACATTACCTCTCCATAAAATTCTCATTAGTTACAAAGAAGGCATCAAGTTAACTAAGCAAGGATGTGAACATCACCAGGAAGGAGACACAGGTGCATCAGGTGTCTCCGATATGCCACGTGGAAGAGGACACAGCATTGCTTCCGTGGGGTCTTGTCCAAAATGGGCAGCTCCAGTCTCATCATGAGGAAAACAGCAACCACACCCAAGCTGGTACTGGGCCAGCATCTGTGAACAGTGTGAAGAGTACAAAGACAGAGGGACTGCCGAGGCTCACAGGAGACCAGAGGGATACAACAACGACATCCGATGTGGGATCCTGGCTCAGAAAAAGAATGTCAGTGAGACATCTCATGACATTTGAGTAAGATCTGCAATTGGCCAAGAGTCCTGCATCATGCTATTTTCCTAGTCTTGATAATGGTACTGTGATTTCAGCCTTTGGGGAGTGTAAGTAAAGGGCATATAGAAACTGTGCTAGTTTAGTAATTTTGGGGCAAATCTGAAATTATTTCAAAACAAAAATTAAAGGCACTTTAAAAAATATAATAGACATTGAAAAAAAAAATCACAGCGGAAGATGCCACCTAAAATCCCACCTAGGCTGATTTTTTTTCACACATGCCCTGTCCCTGTTGAGTATGCTGGGT